>CM074505.1:26327143-26393785 GCA_037389245.1 Oryzias sinensis | reverse complement strand
CCCCCTGGATCACCCTCAGGTGAGGACGCGTGCCCGTCTGCGCATTACATCACAGTCTCTGGACTATGGTTCTGATTTCTGTCCCACCAGAAGGATCCAGATGTTCAGACCGAGAAGCTGGAGAGCTCTGGAAGCGTTGATGACAACTCCATAGAAAAATATGTAAGACTTCCCGCACATTTGGGTTAATGAAGACTTTCAGAAACAAAGGCTGCAGGGGGGAAAAGCTGCAGAGTGTCAGCAGTCAGTCAGTTAGTGCTGCTTCAGGGTTTAAGAGAAGAAGTCATCTTTTAAATTCACAGTTGCTGGTTCAAAGCAGCATCTGCCCTCATCTCAGGTGAGTCGACCTCACATCCTCCATCAGCTGAGCAGAGAGCTTCTGATCTTTACACAATCACAGGTGATCAGTTTAACCCAGGGGTGGGTAAACTACAGCCTGGGGGGCATTTGCAGTTTGCTCAACTATTTATTATCAGCAGGTAGAGACAAACTGGAATAAATGATGTTAATAACCCTTATTAATGTTTTATTTCCCCGATGATTCTGGTGTGATGGTAGACTAAAAATACATTGACCTTTGATTATGTGCAGAAAGTTACTCTGCATTCAAGTGGTGTTGGAAGATTGTTGTATTTTCTCAGGCAGTCATTTTTCCGATCACTCCAACAGCACACGAACGCAGCACTTCTCTTACGTTTACATTTTTCCCATAGGGACATGAACCCGTTGATGCAATTTGCACTGAAATGAAAATAAAAGCCTCAGTTTTGAAAGAAAAACTCCAAAATGTTCTGTTTTAACATTTTCAATCTAAATGAAAGCCTGTTTTCAGTCATATTCCATGATAATTCTTTCTCTTACGACACTCCACTCATCTGCTCCTGATCCAGCCCTTCTGTCAAATTTTAGAACTCTTTGTGGCCCACAAGTCACCCCCCCCCCCGGTTTAACCCCAGCATTGATGAGAAGGAATATCCATTCATAGAAATCACAGATATAGAACACATGAAATAAAAAAAATGAAAATAAAGTTTTTGGGTTTTTACCTTTAAAAAAAATCTGCGGTTTTAATTCAGTTTTTCTAGAAGTCTTTATGCCTGCAGTAAAAAGCGCAAAACTACAAAACAGAATAAATAAAAGTCATTTTGTGGCATTTTTCTTTTTTAAGGAACGTGTAATTTTTCTTAATGAACCAAAAATTTCCTCTTATCTGCTGTCAGTTTGCTTTCATTCTCTTTATCCAAAGGCAGTTTATTCTCCCTGAATGTTTGATGACTTTCTGTGAGATGAGCCTCTGAATCAGATCAAAAACCAAATAAAAACTGTTTGAAAGGAGAAAAATATTTTGAGCAAACAGAAACCTGAGCAGGAACTCGTCTGCTGGTTTTATGGTGTCACTTGGCAGCTCATTAAAGGGCTGCCATCAAACTTAAGGAATGCAGTTCGATCGAAACGATGGCGAGCATGTGATCACGCAAAGATTCATGTTTACTGGAAACTGTTTGTTTGGGGGTGGGGGTGCAGTGTGGAGACAGATCCTGGTTTCCATGGTTGTCACTGACGTTGTTGTGGTCTCCTCAGTCTGTCTGGTACGTCGATGCTGACCTCGGCCACCCCATACAGAATAAGGCCCCCACGAAAACGAAGGTCTGTGTGTCGTAGCTGAGTCCCAATCAGCTCAAAGCCTGCATGGTTTTAGTCATCTCTGTTTTATTTTCTACAGTTCATTATGAAGATTCTCCCCACGTCCTTGTTTGGGTTGGGAGCAGAGGTACGACCTCCAGGGGTTGAATTTCACCGCCGTTATTTTGAGATTTTCATCTTTTTTGAGTCTTTTTCTCCTGTTTCCTGCAGAGTTCTGCAAATGTGTCCCAGGACTCCCAGACTCTGCAGCAGGTGGGTCATCCTGTGGCTAAACGTGCACAACAAGGGAGAACATTAAAAACTCTGCAGCTACGCAGCTACATGCTGACCAAAACAGGCCAATTTCTAACCAATCCAAGAACGTTCTGCTCAGCTTCTCCAGTCCTAAAGTCAGAAACCTGAATTCCTTCCTTAAAGGAAGTTTCTAGAACAATCTTGCATTTCTGCTGTATTTCTAAAACTTGTCACCTTTTGCTTTCTTAGTGAAGGGATTACACTGATCTATGTAATCTGTTGATCCTTTAAACAGGCTGTTATTAGACACATAAAACACTCTGATTACTGTAATAATCTGGACTAAACTGGATTATGACAATCATCTATAAAAAGGGATTTTCTTTGTGCTTTTAATGTAGACAGCTTCAGTGTGAACGACCATATTTGTCGGGCTATAAGTCACTCCAGAGTATAGGTCACAGCGGTAAATGCAAAAAAATAAAATAAATAAATCTTATACAAGTCGCATTTTAAGAGAAAAGTGTGGCTCTTCTAAAACAACTCTTATAAGCCCGGCGTGAAGCTGCGTTCACACCAAACTCGTCAAATTTGCTGCTGGACGCTTCTCCAAAAATATGTTCATAAATGTGATGCTTGTGGGAGGAGCTACGGTCACCTTTTTAGCCTCCTGACTGCATGGAAACATTGACTGTATCTCATTCACGATGCATGGAAGACACGTATGACGTTGAGAAATCCAGTTTGTTTATGTTGAATACTTGAATTCTGCCTCCTGCGGTTTTTGAATGCACCTCTAGTGGTTGTTGTGGGAAAATAACCAAAAATTCAGCCTATTTATGTTTTAAAAATCCACAGACATGCTTTTGAGTTTAAGTCGCACCCCTGGCCAAAAGGTGCTAAAAAATCGGGACAGGTACTAAAAAAATACTGTAGCTCTTTATTTAGTGAATTGTTGGGTTAACCTGATCAAATAAAGATTTTAGTTGTTTATTATTCTTCATTGCTACCAGACGACCTCTCCCCTGCCTTGACCTTTGTTAACCCTGCATGCTCTAAGGTTAACTTTTCTTCCTCTGCGTTTCTTGGCAGGACGTCCCGTCGCTCTGTTAACTCAGCAGAGAAACAGGATTGTTGAGCCTCTTGTCTGCTGCCTCACATAACCAAAAACTCCTTTCTTAATCTGCAACAAGATAAAATCAAAAGGAATCTGTGAGCCTCGCTGGAAAACGTCTGTGTTTTTTTAATCACAATAATGTGAGAACAAGCTGAAGATAAACTTTTACAAAACCAACTCTCTCTTCCAAGTGTGTGATAAGGCGTGTTTGATCAACTTTATTCCGGCTGAGCCGGTTTCTCATCTCGGTTTACAAACTTCTTCCAGCTTTATTTTAGACTTGTTTTTCGGATCACAGAAGACAAAAGCTCCAATTAACTATTTCAACACCAAGTAAAAGCTCTCTCTCTCTGAGAGACCTTTCTATTTCAGTGTTCTCATGTAACGTTTGCATTTCCATGTTCTTGTTCCTTCATCCTAAGAGATCTCTGCTCAAACAACAGCCTACACTCAAACCTCTGTGTTGGATCACGAGTGCTTCCAAATTCTTGGTTTGCTTACCTAAGAAAAGGCGTATCCCGTCTGTTAGGAGAAGTTTCTGTTCCATAAGCATTGCCTGTATAGACGTTGATCCCACCGTGGGGGGAGGGGGCAGCTGGGGGCTGTTGCTGCATGATCATTGGCTCTGTGTTCAATCAGGAGGCCGTTGAAGTTCAGACGCTGCAGCTGGCAGAGGTGCCGGTGCCCGGGGAACCATCACAGCTGGACCCCCTTGAGGTGCATTCCTCTGTTTTCACAGTTCTGCATGACTCATGTGTGCCAGAGCTGCATGTTAAACCCAGTGAGCGTGCTCATTCACAGGATGAAGAGGGCCTGTGGGCGTGGTGGAGAAACGTGGAGGGTATGCCAGTCTATTACAGGTCCACTCACATCTGTCAGTCTGTAAAAGTCTCTATCTGGATCTAGGGGGGTTCTCCTAGTCTGGGTTTACATTGTTCATCCTCACATTGTCCATCATACCCCTGGCCTGAGCAGAGTCACCCCCCCCCCTCCCCATGCTGTAGAAGGCTGTATGCCTTACCCTAAAAACTAAATGGAACAAAATGTTGCAGTTCTTCAAATAACCACTGACAGGTGGGGGCTATTTGCAATTGACTCCAATGAATAAACAACAACAAAAAGTCCAAGTCACAATTAAATGTGGAGTTTAAGATCAAAAGTATTTGTGTGTTTCAGTTTCTTTGGTCATTAATACAGTGGTGGTGAGCTTTTTAGTCGAGCGTTTCAATTATATTTGAACTCACATTTTTGCAATAATTAACGTACCTTTCTTTGACTTACGATGACTCCTAGGTGTACTCAACAAGATTTGTAATTGTTCTGTTCAGCCTGCCATATTTGTCTTGTTGAGGTGGTCTATTCAGAATGCTCTGATTGATGTCTGAGGCATGGACTGTATGAGAGAACTGGACTGAGTGACCCCCTCCCCTGTCGCGCTCCAATCAGAAAATGGTTCCAAGAAGCCAAAATCCTATAGTCAGAATGACTATATGATGACTCTGATCCCTTTTTATCATGCTCTGGATAATACAATTACTTTATTTCAAGTTATTCAAGTCATAAAATAACCAATCGGATGCCTCAACAAAAGCTTGTGGTCTCACGTCCAAGATTCAAAACATTTGACACATTTCATGTTGCTATAGAAACATCTAGCTCCAACATGGCGGCGTTCTTTTAGCAAAAAAATGGTGACTGACTTGACTTCAATTGGCTGGAGCTGGAAGTAAACAGTTTTCTATGGATGACATCACACTCGTTTGGTCCACTTCTATTAGACGGTTAATGGGGTGATGTCATTGGTCTCCTGTCAATGTTAAACCTCCTAAGAAGGAGGTTCTCCGTGAACATCACATTTTGGGTTAATTCTGCTAAACTGAACCAACCATACATGTCTGGATGGTTGGTTCAAGAATGAGCTCGGGTCTTTAGAGCTTAAGGGAGAATGGCGCCCACAGATTGAGTCCGCTGTACTGGTCTCTGTAGCACCTCTGCCAGCCGGCCTCGGCATAGTTCACTTTAAGAGCCGAGCCCAGAACTCTGACTGGACTCTGGTACAGACTGTGGGGTGTGGGTGTGGCCTTATGACCCACTAATGTCCAGCTGTGACTTGTCATCTCTAACTGTGTGTTTACATGTTAGGTTGGGATAAGTGGAATGAAGCAAACCCAAATGAAGATAAAGAGTACGTATGTCATTTTGTCTCCATGGAGACGTTCTGGTTTGGTACCAACATGTGCTTTGTCCTTAGAGTGGTGGAGGAAGCTGCTGACAGAGTCTTCATGGCAGCTCGGCTCTTCGTGCGCCTCTTCAACAAGCACGGCGCCTCGCTCCAGCAGCGAATCCTGGAGCTCCTGTCTGTGGCCGACTCTGCTGACAACTTCCATAAGCGAACGGTAACAGCCAGCATCGGCGGCGGGGTGGCCAGCGTGGCGGGCTCGGTCACCACCATCACGGGCCTCATTTTGGCTCCCTTCACTGCCGGGACGTCGCTCATCGTAACTGCAGTTGGCATCGGTATCGCCACTGCAGGCGGAGTCACGTCTGCTTCTGCCAACATCACAGATACGGTCCATTCTAAGACGGACCGCAAGAGGGTGGAGCAGATGATCAAAGACTACGAAAAGGAGATGAAGGACATCAAAGAGTGCCTGGAGTTTCTGGAGGTGAGCTGCTGTTTGGTTGAAGTTGCAAACTAAAAGTAAACATTAATTATTTCTTAACTCTATAAACCAAGTTTTCTCTGTTTCTGTCAACCATTTCTCCTTAACAGGAAGGGATGGAGACTCTGGAGGAGTGGAACTTTGAGAAATATGCAGAGAGCATCTCAGAGAAGCACCTGAATCAGAGCGTCAAACGTGATGAGGAGGTGGCAGAGCGGCAAAGGCTCTGGCCGTCGGCGAGAATCTCTGATCAGCACCAGAAGTGCGGAGTCCCTCCCAGCGTGGCGGTAGGAGCCGCCAAAGCCGCTCAGGCCATCAGCGTCACCACTGGAGTCATGTCAGGCCTCTTCCTGGCGCTGGACGTCTTCTTCCTGGCAAAGGATTCCATGGAGCTGAAGAAGGGAGCCAAGACGGAGTTCGCCACCAAGATCCGAGCGGTTTGTAAGGATCTACAGGATGGACTGCTGGAGCTGAACCGCGTCAAGGAGCAGCTGCAGAAAACAATGGATGGGATTGAGGTGGAGTGGAGGTGGAGGATGAGGAAATGCTGAAGAGCTGACCTGAAGAAGCTCATTGAACTTAAAGAATAAAGGACAGCTGCTGCCAAATGTCAGTAAAGAGATCCAGTCTGAAGATGAATCATAGTTGCTGTACAGAGAAATGACTATTTTATGTAGTTTTTAAAGATAAATCCAAAGTAATAATATTTATACTTTGTTTTATTTGACCTTTTGCACAAAAAAAGTTTCTGGTATCTGTCTGTGTTTCACTTCCTGTCCTGCCTGCTGAGCTTTTGCAATCCTGCAGCCTGATACCCAGCAGAGAGAGGCAGAGCAGCTGAACGGAGGCCGAGCGAGACGTGATCAACGTGTGCGCACGGAAAAATGCAGAAAGACGACGACTGGAATTTACCTGCTGCAGTTTAACATCTGATCTGAGATGCATGCTTGTTTCATTAAAGAAAATCTGATAAGAGTGACGAGAAATGAAACTTATTGTGATCTGGGAGTAAAAGGAAGTGTTCAATTTACATTTTTGGGACGTGCGTGTGATTCAAACTGACACCATAACATGCAAAACTAGGAAAAACATCCGAAAAAATAATGTGACCCAAGGCTAAAACACTCACTTTTCTTGAAGTGGCTGTTTGTAGCAAAGTAGTTGCTGTAAACCATAAATTTTCCATTTCTGCTGTTTGGAGGTCAGACCTGCCTGATTATCTGGGGGAAAATTTTAAAACTCTATTATGTAATGTTTCCGTTTTAGCCAGCGTGATGGACTGACGTGACCGAGGTGCGAGCGTAGTCACAGTAGGAAGCTGGAGAATCAGCTCAGAGAAATATTAGACCTTATGGAGAGTTTTTGAAGGAATCGCATGAAAATCATAGACGCTCAATGTTCTAGCAGACTAAAGATGAAGATGAACTCCTGAGTAAGAAATGGTCCTAAAGTGACTCCCGTGGTGGATCATTCCTGAAGGCCAGCAGCCCCCACCCAGCCTGGTAGAGCCCCTGTTGCTGCTTTAAGGTCTGGCGGTAAACTGGGAGAGTGTGACAGAAGTGTCTGAACACACTGCATTTATGCCTATTCATCCCCCAAAAATCAATAATTGTTCTGATTGAAACACTTGTTCATAACTGTTTGCCCTGTAGTATAAAAATGAAAGACTTGTGACAAAAAAAAATTCAGAATTAAGAGAAAAAAGCCCTCACAAAACAAACTTCATAAAACAAATAAAAATGTCCTTTAAGAGTTTGCTTTGAAAGATTATTACTGATACGGCAAATATGCCACTTAAAAAGAACATGTTATGAAAGAAGATCCAAACTCCAGCAAGAATTGTGTCTTTAGGAAAAAAACAGCATTTCAACAACCTGCCTTCCTAGTCCAAACTGTCAAAGAGAGAAAATAACTTCACTACTTTTGCTTCTTAGCTTATGTAAACATGACATCTTTGTCTTTTATTAAGTGAATCAAATGTATTCCATCAACTTTGTACGGTTGGAAGTTTCTGAACAGTTTCATCCAAAAGCAGTAAACAGTTTCTGTCCTCTTTCTGAATTTTTAAAACACTTGAATTCCTTTTTTCAGCTTCAGTTTTTCATAAGCATACTTTGACAACACCACTGAAGCTCCATCTACAAAGAAGTCCTGTTTCTCTAAAATTCAGTTAACTTTCATGTGACAAAGTTTATAAATTCTGAACAGCTTTTAACCCTTGTGCTATCCTAGGCACTTCAACATTGGGAGTTGGGTCATCTGGACCCACTAGACAGTGCTGCTGAACCTTTTTTCTTCAATGATTTGTGAACCTCACAGTGTCATGGATTACATGAAATCTTTCCACCTTTATCCACCTTTGTCATGGTAGGGATAATACGTCAATGGTCATCTTGACCCCGTAGGTTAGCACAAGGGATAACAGGAGGTTACATTTTTCCACATTCTGCTGTGGGTGGCGCACAGGGAGCAGCCATCCTAAGAATCCAACTGGGCGTTGTTTTAAGAAGGATGACCCAAATGCCTCTAAAGCCTTTTGAGCAGAAAAACCTGTTTGATGCATTTAGATCAGGGGTGTCAAACATGGCCGTATCCGGCCCGCCAGGTGGTTTAGTCTAGCCCATACATGAAGAGTAAAAATCACAAGGATGTTTAAATAAGAAAGCCAGTTTCTAGTCCATTCCTGTGGCGAGTTATGTTTTTAAAAGAAATAACCAAAATGCGCAATTCCCTTACTAGAACAGGAAAAGCTTAACAGGTGAAACAACATGCTGCATGTGCCATGAGAAACCTAACAGCGCTCTGTGTCTGGGTAGGCAGTAGTTTGGTTCCCTGTGAGCCTCACCACTGCAGTATGATCAGTAGTGACACAATAATGACCAAAATGTTGTCAAAAGAAAAAATTTTGAAGTGAAGTCCTGAGCTTTCCAGGAAAAATGGAAAGCGTGTTGTTGTTTAACGGGCTGAATGCAAACCACCATGCTTGATGTCATCAACAGGTTCTCAGAACATGACATTCCAGCACCACTATGAGACTCTCCACAAAAGAAAAGTTTCACCATTTGCAGTTAAGGCAAAAGGTTAGCAAATATTAGCTGGACCGACTAAAGAACCATCTGGATTTACTGCAGATGACGTCAGTGATGGAGCAGTGACACCTAGCTACCTTATTGCAAACAGAAGTTTTAGCAAACATCCAATCCATTTCTGATGGTGAACTTATTGAAAAATGCAGAAGGCTGCAAATCATGTACTTTAAAAGCGATGCGACCTTAACCAGGAGTCTGTCAGAATTACGATCAGATCCAACATCTCTGAGGAAACATGGGCAGCCATATAAAGAGAATCAGTCATTTATTGTTTTCAATCACTATTGATGAAAGCACCAGCATCGAATATGTACAGCTGTGCATATTTTATTTAAAGGTGTTGAAGAGACGTCACGAAGTTTCTTGGATCGATGGACACAACACGTAACTGATGACATAGTCAGCTCTGTAGTTACTGTGCTGGACAATGTTGAAATGAACTGAGAATCACATGAAGTAATTTTGGTGCTGATGGCGCCCATTAAGGTCAGGAAGAGAGCAGATGTTCCATGCCCCACAAAATTCAGGCAGAAACCAGGAAAGATTCTTATAATATGAATGATAATAATAATGGGCATTTCATTTGTGTTTTTGCAGACTTGAATGACAGTAAAGTGTTTCTGCACAGGATCTGAATCCTGATATTGCCGGTCTTGTGAAGTTTCAGGAGAGAAAGGAGGTTAACTCCAAACTCTTATGTTCACAAATGTTTGCAAGTTTAATTTTGTGTAATTTTGTCATCGTTTGGACGTTTACATTTAGAAGATGTTTGTTTTCTTGGCCTCTTGAGTTTGTGTGGGATTGCTTCAGTGTCAGATTTAAAATATATTCATGCTGCATATTAGGAATTAGAATAAACCAATATTTTTGAAGTGAAATAAATTTTATTTAAGATCTATTGGCCTCTTTGAATGTGCAATAAAAGAGGATTAAGCTACCATGTTGGTGAGCATGTTTTTGAATTGGGTAAATAAACAAGATTAGCTATTTGTTTTGCCTTTACACATAGTCCGGCCCGCCCGAGATCAGAGCGGGTTGAATGGCCCCCGAACCAAAATGACTTTGACACACCTGATTAAGATGAAACACTTTAGCCATCATGAGTGATTGTTTCTTTGTCTGTAGTCATGAACTTTCATTTAAGGAAGGTAGGAAAGGGAGGGATGGTAGAGACAGGGTGTAAGGGCACAGAAGAAAGTGGAAAAGTGGGGGTTTCGGGTGACTACAGAAGTGTCTTTGTGTGTCTGTGTGTGTGAGAAGTGTAAAATCATGGCTTGTGCTATCCTACAACCCCACCCTTACATTGACGTGTTATTCCTACCACAAAGGTGGAGGACAGTTTGAACATAGCATATAACAGATCACAAAAAAATGAATAAATTCTGCTAAATGGGGGCAGCTGTGCAGTGGCAGTGCTGTTAACCACTGAACCAAAGGTTGCAGGTTCAGTTCCTGCCCTAGTAAAAGAAGTTTATATCATTAAGTATACGTAAGTATAGCAAGTTTACTGTTGATCATGTATAATATACATACAAAATACAACTAGTATATGAAATGTAATCTTCAAGTATACTGCCTCACTTTTAGTGTAGACTAGTGTACTTCTAGTACATTTAAATAGAATACTTGTTGCTAAGTATACCTGCTCATGTGTCAAAGTGTGCAAGATACTGAAGTCCACATTGGTTCTAGTGGTCTAGTCTGCACACATCTGGCTCTGCTGCCATCAGTGTGTGATTGTGTGTGTGTGTGGCGTGTGTGTGTGTGTGTGTGTGTGTGTGTGTGTGTGTGTGTGTGGTTGAACGGGACACTGAATGCAAAGCACTTTGGCTCTTAGCAAAAAGTAGTCTATTTAAGTGTAGTACAGGCATACTTGGGGAAAACTAAAGGGGAAGCAGTTTACTTGAAGTTTATTTTTAATATACTATGTATACAAAGTAAACTTAAAATGAATTTAGTCTGAAAAAGTATTTAGTTACTTCCTATACTACAAGCATAGTAGACTTGCTACACTTTAACTCGTGCATGTTTAGTAAAATAAACTTCAAGGCTACTATTTTTTGTTAAGGAAGGCCTTATTGAAGGTAGAAAAACTCAATGTGAATAAAACCAAACCAGAGCGACTCTTGTTTTCTTCTGTCTAAAAACTTCAAAATGATTTTCAAAGTTGAAACCAGATGAGGTCATATTCTTTCAAAAAAAAGTTAATAAAATAGCCATCAGTAACAGTTACAACCAGGGAAGACACACAAAGACTCAGCCTGTATTCAAGCACACGTGTCACAGGTATTGAGAAAGAAAACTGAGGGAACGTTTTCTCCATCGGAAGTAGGATGATGTTGGTTCAGGTCATTACTGGACTCTGGCATGCCCCTCGTGTTTCTACAGGAAAAGAAATTTTACTGTTAACAGCCTCAAAGATTTTTGAAGAATGAGGAACTATGTTTGGTCCAGTCTAGATGGGATTCCATCAACCTGCTGTCAGTGGTTTTGGTGGCTTTCTTAAAGCTCCCTGCTGCTTTCTACAGACCTTTCAGACATCTCTTTGGCTTTTGAACGTGGTTAAATGTACATTTAACTTCTGCAACTTACAAGTGTAACAGGCCTTGCGACTTGGACTTGACTGGAACGTAAAAGGGAATATCTTTTGTGGGTGTGGGTGTGACTGTGTTGGTGTGTGTGTGTCTTAATGCAAAGCAGAAAGAAACTGGACTGGCCTGTTCATTGCTTTGTTAAAGTTGTGGTTTACAGAAACTCCTGAATGCTTCCTCTACAAGAACAGCTTGTGATCTGTAACGTAAAGGCAATTCCTCAGAAACAAAGAACATAACAAAAAACAAACAAAGTTTCTTTGGTCATTAATACAGTGGTGGTGAGCTTTTAGTCGAGCGTTTCAATTATATTTGAACTCACATTTTTGCAATAATTAGGGTACCTTTCTTTGACTGTCCGTGACTCATAGGTGTACTCAACAAGATTTGTAATTGTTCTGTTCAATCTGCCATATTTGTCTTGTTGAGGTGGTCCATTCAGAATGCTCTGATTGATGTCAGAGGCATGGACTGTATGAGAAGAGAACTGGACTGAGTAACCCCCTCCCCTGTCGCGCTCCAATCAGAAAGTGGTTCCAAGAAGTCAAAATCCTATAGTCAGAATGACTATATGATGACTCTGATCCCTTTTTAACATGTTCTGGATAATACAATTATTTTATTTCAAGTTATTCAAGTCATAAACTAACCAATCGGATGCCTCAACAAAAGCTTGTGGTCTCACGTCCAAGATTCAAAACATTTGACACATTTCATGTTGCTATAGAAATATTGACTTGGACCCACTTGGACCATTCACTGCTTACTGACAACATCTAACTCCAACATGGCGGCGTTCTTTTAGCAATAAAATGGCGACTGAATTGACTTCAATTGGCTGGAGCTGGAAGTAAACAGTTTTCTATGGATGACATCACACTCGTTTGGTCCACTTCTATTAAACGGTTAATGGGGTGATGTCATTGGTCTCCTGTCAATGTTAAACCTCTAAGACCTGGCGTCCACATTCGTGGACATCACATTTTGGGTTAATTCTGCTAAACTGAACCAACATGTCTGGATGGTTGGTTCAAGAATGAGCTCGGGTCTTTAGAGGTTAAGGGAGAATGGCGCCCACAGATTGAGTCCACTGTACTGTTCTCTGCAGCACCGCTGCATGCGAGCCTTCACCTGTGCTCTTTGGTACACACCAAAGTAATTCCCAAACAAAACATGTAGTGAACTTCATGGAAATCTAACAGTGCGCGTTCATGTTTGGAGTGAAGGTGAACCGTAATATACGCCCTCCCTCCCTACACACACAAAGTCCTCCGTGGCATGTGTATTTTGAGCATACTTGCCCGGCAAGCGGAAATGAATACAATGTAAATTAATAATTACAAGCGCAGTAACTTTTGTCATATTTCGTGCGAGGCGAAACTTCTGTTATAGAATGAGTTGTGTGCTTCTGAAAGCGGCGCCTGTGTGGGGCGCGTGGCGTGCAGCCGATATGGGGCACTGAGCGCACGCCTATGACAGAGAGCGGTGGGAGAGAAGGAGAAAGCAGTCTGAAAGAAAGAAGGAAAGTTTGAACACAGGACAAGCAGAAAAAGTCAATTATCAGGAAAGATGAATGTGTTTAATGTGTTTATTATAGCTCCAATCACGCAGCAATATGCAAAACTTAAAAAATGCGGTGATACGGTCATCACACATGGTAATCTTTGGTGATGTGGTTATCGTCACAGCCCTATCTGTTTCTGTCAACCATTTCTCCTTAACAGGAAGGGATGGAGACTCTGGAGAAGTGGAACTTTGAGAAATATGCAGAGAGCATCTCAGAGAAGCACCTGAATCAGAACGTCAAACATGTGATGAAGGAGGGCGGCAGAGCCGGCAAGGCTCTGGCCGTCAACGCCGAGTCTCTGATCAGCACCGTGCAGGTCCTCAGCGTGGCCGGCGGGGCCGCCAAAGCCGCTCAGGCCATCAGCGTCACCACTGGAGTCATGTCAGGCCTCTTCCTGGCGCTGGACGTCTTCTTCCTGGCAAAGGATTCCATGGAGCTGAAGAAGGGAGCCAAGACGGAGTTCGCCACCAAGATCCGAGCGGTTTGTAAGGATCTACAGGATGGACTGCTGGAGCTGAACCGCGTCAAGGAGCAGCTGCAGAAAACAATGGATGGGATTGAGGTGGAGGTGGAGGTGGAGGATGAGGAGATGCTGAAGGCTGACCTGAAGAAGCTCATTGAACTTAAAGAATAAAGGACAGCTGCTGCCAAATGTCAGTAAAGAGATCCAGTCTGATGATGAATCATAGTTGCTGTACAGAGAAATGACTATTTTATGTAGTTTTTAAAGATAAATCCAAAGTAATAATATTTATACTTTGTTTTATTTAACCTTTTGCACAAAAAAAGTTTCTGGTATCTGTCTGTGTGTTTCACTTCCTGTCCTGCCTGCTGAGCTTTTGCAATCCGCAGCCTGATACCCAGCAGAGAAGGCAGAGCACCACAGCTAATGGACGGGGCGGCGAGACGTGATCAACGTGTGCACCACGGAAAAATGCAGAAAGGCAACTGACCAAATTTACCTGCTGCAGTTGACATCTGATCTAGAGATGCATGCTTGTTTCATTAAAGAAAATCTGATAAGAGTGACGAGAAATGAAACTTATTTTGATCTGGGAGTAAAAGGAAGTGTTCAATTTACATTTTTGGGACGTGCGTGTGATTCAAACTGACACCATAACATGCAAAACTAGGAAAAACATCAATAATGTGACCCAAACTAGCTCCTGCTTTTCTTGAAGTAGCTGTTTGTAGCAAAGTAGTTGCTGTAAACCATAAATTTTCCATTTCTGCTGTTTGGAGGTCAGACCTGCCTGATTATCTGGGGGAAAATTTTAAAACTCTAATATGTAATGTTTCCGTTTTAGCCTGCGTGACGGACTGACGTGACCGAGGTCCTGTGACGTGGTCACCAGTGAGAGCTGGAGAATCAGCTCAGAGAAATATTAGACACCTTATGGAGAGTTTTTGAAGGAATCGCATGAAAATCATAGACGCTCAATGTTCTAGCAGACTAAAGATGAAGAAGAACTCCTGAGTAAGAAATGGTCCTAAAGTGACTTTTCCCCCTGGTGGATCATTCCTGAAGGCCAACAGCCCCCCACCCAGCCTGGTAGAGCCCCTGTTGCTGCTTTAAGGTCTGGCGGTAAACTGGGAGAGTGTGACAGAAGTGTCTGAACCACTGCATTTATACCAATTCATCTAAAATCAATAATTATTCTAGTTGAAACACTTGTTCATAACTGTTTGCCCTGTAGTATAAAAATGAAAGACTTGTGACAAAAAAAATTAAATTAAGAGGAAAAAAAAACCCTCACAAGGAAACAAACTTCAAAAAACAAATAAAAAATGTCCTTTAAGAGTTTGCTTTGAAAGATTATTACTGATACGGCAAATATGCCACTTAAAAAGAGCATGTTGAAAGAAGATCCAAGCTCAGCAAAATTGTGTCTTTAGGAAAAAAACAGCATTTCAACAACCTGCCTTCCTAGTCCAAACTGTCAAAGAGAGAAAATAACTTCACTACTTTTGCTTCTTAGCTTATGTAAACATGACATCTTTGTCTTTTATTAAGTGAATCAAATGTATTCCATCAACTTTATCACGGTTGGAAGTTTCTGAATTAGTTTCATCCAAAAACACTGAAACAGTTTCTGTCCTCTTTCTGAATTTTTAAAACACTTGAATTCCTTTTTTCAGCTTCAGTTTTTTTTTCTTCGCCTTCCATGACAACACCACTGAAGCTCCATCTACCAAAGAGAAGTCCTGTTTCTCTAAAATTCAGTTAACTTTCATGTGACAAAGTTTATAAATTCTGAACAGCTTTTAACCTGTGCTATCTAGGCACTTCAACATTGGGAGTTGAGTCATCTCTGGACCCACTAGACAGTCTACTGAACCTTTTTTCTTCAATGATTTGTAGAACTCCACTGGTGTCATGGATTACGCAGAATCTTTCCACCTTTATCCTACCTTTGTCATGAGCATTAGGAATAATACGTCAATGGTCATCTCTTGACCCGTGGGACCCAGCACCAAGGGATAACAGGAGGTTACATTTTTCCACATTCTGCTGTGGGTGGGCGCACAGGGAGCAGCCATCCTGAGAATCCAGCTGGCGTTGTTTTAAGAAGGATGACCCAAATGCCTCTAAAGCCTTTTGAGCAGAAAAACCTGTTTGATGCATTTTAGATCAGGGGTGTCAAACATGGCCGTATCCGGCCCGCCAGGTGGTTTAGTCTAGCCCATACATGAAGAGTAAAAATCCCAAGGATGTTTAAATAGGAAAGCCAGTTTCTAGTCCATTCCTGTGGCGAGTTATGTTTTTAAAGAAATAGCAAAATGCCTGAATTCCGCCACTAGGGAGCAAGAAAGCAACAGGTGAAACAACATAACTGCATGTGCAGAAACGAAACCTAACAAGCTCTGTGTCTGGGTAGGCAGTAGTTTGGTTCCTGTGAGCCTCACCACTGCAGTATGATCAGTAGTGACACAATGTGACCAAAATGTTGTCAAAAAAATTTTTGAAGTGAAGTCCTGAGCTTTCCAGGAAAAATGGAAAGCGTGTTATTTGTTCACGGAGCTGAATGCAAACCTGCATGCTTGATATGTCATCAACAGGTTCTCCAAGAACATAACATTCAGCACCACTATGAGACTCTCCACAAAGAAAAGTTTCACCATTTGCAATTAAGAACAAAAAAGATTTAGCAAATATTAGCTGGACCGATAAAGAACCATCTGGATTTACTGCATGACGTCAGTGATGGAGCAGTGACACCTAGCTACCTTATTGCAAACAAGTTTTAGCAAACATCCAATCCATTTTCTGATGGTGAACTTATTGAAAAATGCTGAAGGCTGCAGAAGTCTTGTGCCCAAAAGACGATCGACGCCAACCGCCCAAGGTCTGTCAAAATTGGTCAGATCCAACATCTCTGAGAAACATGGGCAGCCATATAAAGAATCAGTCATTTATTGTTTTTTTCAATCACTATTGATAAACACCAACATCCCAGATATATACAGCTGTGCATATTTATTAACACTAGAACGTCAAGTAGAGCAGCCATTTAGCTTTTCTACCTACAATGTCAAGGGACATGAAGTAGCTGGATTAGTTAAAATTTACATGCCCAAAAGAGCAGCCTTCAACATAGTTTGCACATGAACAGCACAGCCATTGGGCTGTTCTTTTGGCATGCAAAAGGACAAACCAAGTGGCTGCATAGAGTTTCACTATTTCCCCTCACCTCTGTCATTTCTAGTAGAGAGTCACCACAGTTTAGTTTTCTTT
Organism: Oryzias sinensis; assembly: GCA_037389245.1. NCBI lineage: Eukaryota > Metazoa > Chordata > Actinopteri > Beloniformes > Adrianichthyidae > Oryzias > Oryzias sinensis. Next base: position 26,377,144 of record CM074505.1, on the reverse strand, counting down.
TTTTGGCTGGGATTGCTCGTTCATGCACAAGAGATTTCTTTACCGACATAGCCACTGGAAATGTTCAAGCAAAGAAATCATGTGGTGAGAGTCATATCTTCAGCCCACTGCTTGTCTACATGCAGGTACTGCCTCAAAATCTCCTTTCTGGATTTGCCACATGGTATACTTGTAGCAATCAACAGCGCACTCTAGCATTGTGTTGTTCTTGTACTAACTATTCACCAGCATATTGCCTGTTTCCCTTTGCCAGGTATGAAGACTTGTCACCAAACGCGGTATTCCTTTTCGCCTTCTCAGCTCCCGTATGCGCCAACTGTGCAAGGTTTTTTTACTGATTCTGGAAGCTCTGATGAATTTTGCCTGGGTTGAAAGTTTGATGCAGTTGGCAACAACAAACCCACAAACATTGGAGATTGCAGGAAACCTATCGATCCCAACTTGTTCCATGTAGCGTGCCCGTAGCATCAAAGTGTAAATCTGGCATGATATCTTTAGAGTGGTTCTAGTTTTATAGTTTTTTTAGATCAGTGGATTTCCCATTTTTACGCCAACCATCTTGCATCTTGCGTTTGCATGGATGGAAGTTTTATCCCCCTCACAAGGAGGATGGCAATGAACCCCATTAGTTCAGGGAGGGCCATGAACCAGCTGTCATCTTCTGTCTGACGTTCATGCTGACCAACACAGTCCCGATTAGTCTGAAGCATGTTCAGGAATGAGGAAACACAGAACTCTGTGGCCAGTCGACCACGTACTTCTGACCAGAAACAGTAGGCTCTTCCTATAGCAGTATAACGCATTCAATTATTGCTGTGATGGAGGGCAATGAAATCTCCTCATCTGTGATCTGATATCTGAGGTCCTGAGCAATGAAAACCTTCAGCAATGTAAAGATATATGTTGTTTCCCCTTTTTATTTTAATTTTGTTTGTTTTTTGTTGAATTCTAGTTGAAACTATAAATTCCAAAACATGTCAAATAGGCCTCCTTTGCCTCCCCAATCCAAGAAACATCTGGTTAAAATTAAATGACTACATTTCTCTAGGTGTGTATGTGAGTGTGCCTGGTTATTTATCTATGGCCCCTGTAATGGACTGGTGACCCATCCCAGGGGTGTGCCCCTCCCAGTTGCTTGTGACTAGCTGGGATGTGCTCCAGCAGACCCCTGTGATCCTGACCAGGATGAGCAGGCACAGAAAATAGATGGATAGACAACTGCTAGAATCAACTGATAGAGAACAAGATGTTCATGAAATCTTATCAAAGAAATATCAGTCTGAGTCCAGCTGAAGGACTATCTCTTCTCCCTCCAGAAGTCAAATTGGTTGACTTGCTCCAGGATCATTTCCAATGTCTGCTCAGGAGGTAGTAAAATTAAGACATCTTGGTTTTCAGTTGACAAACTGGGAGTCAAAGTTTGTCAGAGCTTGGAGGCTCTTTAGAAGCAGAAAAACATCCCCACCTGACCTGAGTAAAGAATGTGGTTAGCTAGGACATGTCTTCATCCACATGATCAGGTAGTTGGTGCTGCATTTACAAATGAAAGGTGGCTAATTGTAGGCTGTTGAATTAGTCAATTCAAGCCACCCAGCCATTTGGCTGTGCTCTGGGCTGCAGGGTAGAAAAATCCTGGGCGTTCTAGTGTTAAGGTGTTGAAGAGACGTCACAGCAGAGTTTCTTGAATTGATGGACACAACAACAACTGATGACATAGTCAGCTCTGTAGTTACTGTGCTGGACAATGTTGAAGTGAACTGGTCACATGAAGTAATTTTGGTCACTGATGGCGCCCAATAAAAGGTCAGGAAGAAGGCAGGTGTTGCCACAAGGAATTCAGGCAGAAACCAGAAGATTCACATAATAATGAATGATAATAATGGGCATTCCATTGTGTTTTGCAGACTTGAATGACAGTAAAAGTGTTTGCTGCACAGGATCTGAATCCTGATATTGACGGTCTTGTGAAGTTTCAGGAGAGAAAGGGTTAACTCCAAACTCTTATGTTCACAAATGTTTGCAAGTTTAATTTATTGTAATTTTGTCATCGTTTGGAGCGTTTGTTTTAGGAAGATGTTTCATTTTTTCTGCTTAGCCCCTCTTGAGTTTAGTAAGCGGGATTGCTTCAGTGTGAATTTAAAATATTCATGCTGCATAAAATTAGACAAACCAATATTTTTTGAAGTAGAAATAAATTTTATTTAAGATCTATTGGCCTCTTTGAATGTGCAATAAGAAAAGGATTAAGCTACCATGTTGGTTGAGGCATGTTTGGTGGAAGTAAATAAACAAGATTAAAGCTTTGTTGTTTTTGCCTTTACACACTGGTCCCTTCACTTGAGATCAGACGGGTTGAATGTGGCCCCCGAACCAAAATGACTTTGACACCCCTGATTCAGATGGAAACACTTCAACCATCATGGTGATTGTTTTTCTTTGTCTGTAGTCACAAACTTTACATTTCAGTAAGGTAGGAAAGGGAGGGATGGTAGAGACTGGCGGTAAGGGCACAGAAGAAAGTGGAAAAGTGGGGTTCGGGTGACTACAGAAGTGTCTTTGTGTGTCTGTGTGTGTGTGGGGGGGGGGTGTAAAATCATTAACTTATGCTATCCTATGACCCCACCCTTACATTGACGTGTTATTCCTACCACAAAGGTGGAGGACGGTTTGAACCATGCATATAACAGATCACAAAAAAATGAATAAATTCTGCTAAATGGGGGCAGCTGTGCAGTGAGTGCTGTTAACCACTGAACCAAAGGTTGCAGGTTCAGTTCCTGCCCTAGTAAAAGAAGTTTATATCATTAAGTATACGTAAGTATAGCAAGTTTACTGTTGATCATGTATAATATACATGCAAAATACAACTAGTATATGAAATGTAATCTTCAAGTATACTGCCTCACTTTTAGTGTAGACTAGTGTACTTGTAGTACATTTAAATGGACTACTTGTTGCTAAGTATACCTGCTCATGTGTCAAAGTGTGCAAGATACTGAAGTCCACATTGGTTCTAGTGGTCTAGTCTGCACACATCTGGCTCTCTGCCATCAGTGTGTGATTGTGTGTGTGTGTGTGTGTGTGTGTGTGTGTGTAGTATGTGTGTGTGTGTGTGTGTGTGTGGTTGAATGGGACACTGAATGCAAAGCACTTTGGCTCTTAGCAAAAAGTACTCTATTTAAGTGTAGTACAGGCATACTTAGGGTATACTAAAGGGGAAGCAGTTTACTTGAAGTTTATTTTTAATATACTATGTATACAAAGTAAACTTAAAATGAATTTAGTCTGAAAAAGTATTTAGTTACTTCCTATACTACAAGCATAGTAGACTTGCTACACTTTAACTTGTGCATGTTTAGTAAAATAAACTTCAAGGCTACTATTTTTTGTTAAGGAAGGCCTTATTGAAGGTAGAAAAACTCAATGTGAATAAAACCAAACCAGAGTGACTCTTGTTTTCTTCTGTTTAAAACTTCAAAATGAGTTTCAAAGTTTAAACCAGATGAGGTCATATTCTTTCAAAGATATGTTTAAAAAAAAAACATCAGCTACAGTTACGAACAGGGAAGACACACAAAGGCCCGTCTGTTTTAACAATATTTCTTTATTCTGTCTTTAGAGCACAGTACAGCTCCTCCATATGAAGACTCAGCAGATATTCAAGCACACGTGTCACAGGTATTGAGAAAGAAAACCGAGGGAACGTTTTCTCCATCGGAAGTAGGATGATGTCGGACTCTGGCATGCCCCTCGTGTTTCTACGGGAAAAGGAGATTTTACCGTTAACAGCCTCACAGATTTTTTAAGAATGAGGAACTGTGTTTGGTCCAGTCTAGATGGGATTCCATCAACCTGCTGTCAGTGGTTTTTGAGGCTCTCTGGAAGCTCCCTGCTGCTTTCTACAGACCTTTCAGACATCACTTTGACATCATTTGAACGTGGTTGAATGTACATAAACTTCTGCAACTTACAGAGTGTAACAGACGCACAACTTGGGCTTGCCTGGAACGTAAAAGGGAATTTCTTTTGTGGGTGTGGGTGTGACTGTGTGGGTGTGTGTGTGTCTTAATGCAAGGCAGAAAGAATCTGAACCGACCTGTTCATTGTTTTGTTAAAGTTGTGGTTTACAGAAACTCCTGAATGCTTCCTCTACAAGAACAGCTTGTGATCTGTAACGTAAAGGCAATTCCTCAGAAACAAAGAACAAAAAAAAAAAAAACACTCAGTCTGACTTCATTTAGAAAGAATGCTCTTAAACATGTTACTGAACTTGGGTTGTGTTTTGATAAACATTAGTCATCACTGTTGTCACGGGGTCAGTCATTTACTAACACATTTATTTTAGGTCATGCTGTAGTTTCTTTTCCAAAGCACTTTTAAATTCAACCAAATTCAAGAAGTTAAATTTAAGAAAGCTAAAAAGTAAAATATTTGCAAAAAGCTCATTTTGAAAGAAAGCCCTAACCAACGATTGTGTATTTTTTGCTGCTACTGATGGGATTTTAAAAGAAATAAATAATAAATATTTTCCAAATCAAACTTAAATATGTCATAACAATAACCTAATTAATTGATTTAGGTTCCCTCATAGTAGCCGATCTTTGAATATATAGGGTCTGTCTGTTTGTAATAGGGCCACAAACAGACAGAAACGTTTGGACTTTGTCATTATACAATGAGATTAATAGTGTGTGTAAACCCACACAGGCTAAAAACAGGGAAGAAATATGTTTAACACATGAAAGAACTGTAACTCAAAAGGAAAGTGCAAAATGTGAAAGTGTGGAGAAGAAGCAGAAGTCTGTTGGACTGAATGAGTTTTTGCAAGTTTGCTTTTGTACATACGTTTATGTGTGTTGTGGAGGTGAACAGGGGTTCCATGATATTTTCTATGATGTTTTCACTAGGCATTACAGGGGTTCTATTATATTTTCTATGTTCTTGTTATTATGCATTTAATGGATTGTATTGCAGAAAAATGCTTGATTCCTGCTCGCAGTAGGAGATAATATGTGCCGAGGTCACCAGTTGGTCTATTTCTGACTTTTGGTCTCTGTTTTCTTTCTGTACTGGAGTGTTCATGGAGCCACGATGCCTGCAATGCAGACTAGACAAAAGCACACCATTCTAATGACGTATTTTGTATGTTTTATCTTCGCTTACTGAATAATAAAAAAAAGCCTTTTTGTCTTCAGGACAGAGAGAGCAGACAGACACAAAGCCTAGCAGGTCGTGTTTTTCCACCTCTCCCCTTTTACAAAAGGGTTGAAAATTCATGCAGACTCTTGTGTGTCTTTTTGTTTCCAAACTGCACACTTCAGTTTTGGACGTCCTGAACCATCCGAATCTGCGAAGACCGGGCGAGAAGGCAACAGTGTGTATCCATTTACGCTTGTGCGTGTGTGCATGTATTTGCTTGAATGAATTTATGCATGGATTGGTATAAGGCAGTGTGAATTCATGTGTCCATCTGTGTCCTTTTATGTGTGTAGACCTGCGTGTGTGTGAGCGTGTGTGTGCCTGTTCATGTTTGTGTGTGTGTGCAATATGAGCACATGCCCATGTTTGTGTGAGGATGTGTGCATATGTCTGTATGTGAGAGGAAGGTGAGTTTTAAAGCTCAGCAGAGAAGGAGGAGCTGTTTCTGAAGATATTTGTCTTGCTCTAGAGGGTGCAGAACCCCCCCCCCGGAGGGTGGGAACCCTGATGGATTCCCCCTTTGTCCTCGTGCTGCCAGGTTCTGCTCACAGGTCTTCATAGCAGTCTGTCATCTTGATATCTTGCTGCAGCTGTTCATTGTCGCGCCTGAATCATTAACTCAGCTTTATCCCATGATCCTTTGTGGACTAGAGTCAGTTCATTGTTTTTAAAATCTTCTTTAAAACAATTAGAAAATGATTTGAATCTAACAACACAGAGATTAAGATCAGGATGACATTAAGTTTTAAGTTTCACAACCTTTGTCTATGTTTTTATTGTATTTTAAAGAATGCTACAAGAATGACTGACTGGACTTTTTAAAAATGTTTTTAAAACAGAGTCTTTTCTTTCTTTCCTCTCCTCAGGGGTACCAAGCAGAATTCTTGATTTCTGTTTCTATAAAAATATAAAAATAACAAAAAATTTCCCGTATGCTGTTTAAAGGACAGTAAAAACTTATAACCTGCTTCAATTTGAGAAGAGAGGCATTATAAAAACAAATGTGGTTGCTTTTTTTCCCGTGCAGTGAACTGAAATGGAAATAAAATAAAAATAAGATTTTCAATGCTTTAACAGGAAAACATTTTGAGGTAAAATCTGTTATGGGACTGTGGACAGATGGAGCGTCATCGTCACATAAACCTAAAGAATGATGGTAAAAAGGGGCGAGGAAGTGACAGGAAAGTCACCAAACTGGAAAGTCCCGCAGCCGTTAGAGCTGATTCCCAACTTTTTGTTTTTTCACATGCATGTGTGGAAACACACCCACAGAAACAGACATTCTCCTTTTAAATTAAGGTAACTCAAAATGATAAATGTTGAAAGTTTCTGCTTTACAGGTAAGCTCAGTGTATTGTAAGCAATAAAACCTTCCATGAGAAAAATAATGAGGAAGCTTAAGATGATTTTAAAACAAAGGCTGTTTCTGAACCACATAGCAGAGGTTCTTGTAACCATTACAACTATGCTGCCTGTTTAAAACAATTGTTGCTAGGATTGCACTTTTAAACCACATTTGTAAGGACGTGAGAGCAGGAAACAGCAGGGCAGGAACTCAAACTATTTAATAAACAAGCTGAACAATGTTTTTAATTCATTCTAGAATGTGACAAAAGCAAAACCCTAAAGTAACAGAAACAAAAAAGCTGAAGGCCCTGATATATAAGCTTCTAAAATCTTAAATGCAATGGTCAACGTTCAGAGAAGACATGGGGACTGATAGCCTTGGTGGAGGGAGTATGATGGTGTGGGGCAGTTAATTTAAACGCAGGCATATGTAGATTGTTGAACTAGTGGCGTTCTCAAATCTTTACGGCTTGGGTCCACACTCGAACCTCTATTCTCGTTCATCAGTGGCTCCGTCCAGAACTTGGGAGAGGCGATGCTGAACTCCCCCCATTGAACACTTGTGGGATCATCTTGGTGCCAGAGTGACAGAAACACTGGCGATCCCATGGCAGTGAGTGACCAGCCTGGTGACCAATACCAAAGGGAGGAGTCAGGATGTTGTGGTTCCTCCATATGATGCAGAGGGTTCTGCTTGTTAAATGTAGAAGCTGTAAAACTGATAAAAATGTCTCCATTCTTAAACCTCTATCATCCAATTGATCTGACGCATGCGTCCGCAGATCAAATGCAGAAATGAACGTCTTCTTAAATGAACATATTACACTTCATTTATGACACACCAACAGAATTACGTGGCTGTAGAAAATACCAGTGAATTATAGATACATTTGGAAATAGGTCTGAATAAATTGTTAAACAAACAACTCTTGTCGACTGTAAGAAGTTTATCTGGTTGTGAATCTTACTTTTGGTTAATTTCAGAGGTTTGGCAATGAATTTATTCGATCTGTATGAAAAACTGTTGTTTTATGCACACTTGAACAACAGCATAAAAGAAGGATATTGAGACGTGAACATGTCATCTGACAACACGGATGTCCGCTAATCTTGTTGTTTACTCCCCGCCAAAGTCAACATGTGCTGTGTTTACCTGAATATTTGAAGAGCTACATCATTCTCATGCGCCTGGGAAAGTTTGAAAGTGGGATCATTGAGGTCAGATGGATTCATGTTAAAGTACATTTTTGGGGTTTTTGTTTACGTCAGTGAGAAGAATTCAGCTCGGCAGGTTTGCCCAGTTTCAACGGCAGCGGGTTGTTTGATTGAACCCGATATGTGGGGCTGGGCAGGTGTCTGAGGGTGATGTGGAACTATGCATGACAAAAAAACAGACTGAGAGACAAAGTATCTGACAATCTGATTGTGTCGCTTCATGCAAGTATGGAAATGCAGAGCACCGTGTCCCAACAGAGTCAGGCTGGGACTTTCTAAGCAATTTAGGCTTGACATTTACTAACACCTGTGCTTTAACCCTTGTGCTATCTTAGATGACCCCACCCTTACATTGACGTGTTCTCCCTACCATGACAAAGGTGGATAAAGGGGGAAAGATTTCATGTAATCCTTGGACACCAGTGAAGATCACAAATCATTGAAGAAAAAAGTTCAGAGCACTGTCTAGTGGGTCTAGATGACCCAACTCCCAATGTTAAAGTGCCTAGGATAGCACAAGGGTTACACCGTCATCAGTCTTATCTGCTGACTCCACGCTGACCTGCAACAATGTTCTGGACGTCATACTTTTCAGTCACTAAAAATGGAAAAAAAGCTTTTACGCTCTTACGTTTTATCAAGTGAAGCAACAGAGCAACAGAGCTAAAAATATGTATTTACACCCGCTGCCTGGTATAGGAATGAATGGGCCTGCAGTAATGTGGACTAGTGTGAGAAAACCTCCTTGTCCTCCTGAAGGAGCTGGGAGACCTGGAGAGGGAGGGAGGTCTTAGCACCTCTTTTCATACCGCCTCCACACCAGAATCCTACACAAGCAGAACATTTTTTTTTTTGGAAACACAGTCTGTTTTAGTCAGGCATACAATTCTTCTTTAACCTTTGTGCTATCTTAGATGACCCCACCCTTACATTGACGTGTTCTCCCTACCATGACAAAGGTGGATAAAGGTGGAAAGATTTCATGTAATTCATGGACACCAGTGAAGATCACAAATCATTGAAGAAAAAAGGTTCAGCGCACTGTATAGTGGGTCTAGATGACCCAACTCCCAATGTTAAAGTGCCTAGGATAGCACAAGGGTTACGCCTTAGCCATTGTTACAAGCTGCCTGCAGGAGAAAAATGTGAAAACCTGTATGAGGCACGCAAGAAATATTTTTACGAGCAAGCTGAGTGTGAACGATAGGTTGTAAGGAACTTTTATGATACATCTAAGGGTAAATTAAGGGTGAAGCAGGTGAGATGTCGTACAGATTTTTCCTTTTTTTGTCCTGCAGACAAGGGGCTCGTAAGTGCTCTTCATGTGATTAGTGTCTGCTCTTGCGTGCCCCAAACAGGCTTGCCTATTTTTGGCTCACCATAAGTAGTTCTGACTAATGCTCTACTAACGAATAGAGTGCAACGTGAGGGCACCGTACGCCATCATCACCTGAATGTCATTAGTGCATGCAACTTACACTAACCTTACAAATTCTTCACGACATACTAACCACTCACACAACAATTCCATTTTTAGCAAGCCTCAAGGGAACTGGAAGACATACCTATGCTCTCCTTAAAATGCGCCTTGAACGGTCCGCTCCTCTCCACGACCCTCCACGGGCGCGAACAACCCGAGATACCTGCAGCCCCGGTGTGGGTCAACCTCTGTATAGGTGCATGTGACTATATGTTATCTTAGGCTTAACAGCACACTTTGCACTCATACTGCCAAGGAAATTGTAACCATTATCATTCACACACATAAAGTAACTTTCACACACCAGAGTAAAAAGAAAATGTAAACAGCATACCATACTTAATAATACAAACACAAATAAAAAACAATGACAATGATATGCAGCCTACAGTGCTGTAAATAATGCTTGAGTTTCATAACTAATGGTTCTTCACTGACCATCGTCCTCACCCTGCTGGCCATCTTCACGCTGCTGTCTGTCTGGCCACAGATTCATCCACATCACAGCGTATATTCTCCCTTGTGATGCAACGAGGGAAGAAACGGCGTGCATGTCGCAACCATCCCCTACACTGATCTCCTGTAATATCCTCACACGCAGCATCCATTGCATGGAGCAGGCACCTCTGATCTTGAGCCCGATGCTCATACATCGATACATGACCGCAGCACAAACTAGGCATGTCGGAGTTTACTGACAAACTTTGTGGAGAAAAGCGGCTTTGTGCTGGTATGCAACACTTTACATTAGTGAAATGCTTGAGCAATCAAACCAAGACTTTCATCTCAGGGGGGTCTTCAAAGAATTACAATTTAAAGCTGGAGGAACTGAATTGTTGCCAAAGTGAAATCTCTTTATTTCCTAACATCACTAACATGTCAGAGACAAAACTGCAGTAAAATACTGGGAAAAAATAATAAAGGTGAAGAACAAAACATTCTATCACGCAAGTTCTGTGTTAAGAAAACAAAGGAACAAGGAAGGCACAGTTAGTCTTTACGAGCAAAACCGGGACATTTCAAAGTGATGGAACTTGAGCATTGAACCTTGAAGGTGAAGCTCAGAAATGTTGTAGACAGCTCAGATGAAGTCAAGTGTATAGTTATGGCACGATCATCCAATATTTTCTCTGAAAGAGCGTTTAGACATAAAGTAAAATTTGTTGCACTGATCTGTTTTGAAGGCTGTTTGATTACGAGTGATGGAGGAAGCATTAAAGGTTTCAAAACATGACAACAACAGATAAGAGTTTTTGGCATGCTAAAAATGTTCTTATGTTATGTGGAGAGCTTCTGCATTCAGACTAATGTTTGACTGGAAATTTGGAGACTGGGGAGTTCTTTGGGAGCTCTGGAAGTTGTCCAGATGCCATAAAAATGAGCCCATCTCATTTTTCTGTTGTTGCTACAAATAGTTTTCTCTGAGTCACACCATACATTTCCCAAACATCTTATCATCCATTTGCTGTACAGTGGTGGTATGGTTGGCATTCTCAGTAAATAAAACCCTGGTCCAAAGGTTGACTTTTGACTCTGTATTGTCCCGTGTGAATGAGAGTGAAGGACCAGTGAAGTGCCCCAGTGAACTGCCCCAGCTTCACCCTGAAGGAGCTGGGACAGACTCCATGTTTTCCTTGATTCTCCACTGAACTAAAGGGGAACTCACTGCTCTAGAATCCCGTGCTGTAAACCTCAGCGGTGTTTATACATTTCATCAGAGGTCTCTGCTAACAGAGCTGTACGGCTCTGAAATGTGTGTTTTATGCTCAGGAATTGCAGTCTGACCTTTGAGTATGTTTGCTGAAAGGTTAACTCCAGGAAAGACACATAACTATCTCTAAGAGGTTTTACATATGTCAGAAATCAAGTCAGTATGGAGAATATTAGTGTTTTTTTGTTCCTATTTCATTAGTTTATTTTTTGTATGATGTTGGGCTGATACCACAGACTGTCAGTTCTGGGCCAGGGCGGATGTTGAGTTTTGTTTTGACACTTTCGGGTTTGTTTTTTTTCTTCTGTTCGTTTGTTCTGTCTTTACCTTATTGGTCTCACCTGTTGCTGAATCACCTGGAGGGTATTTAGCCTGCACTGATCCTGTCCCGTTCACGGGATCGTTTTGGATTGTTGTTACGATCGTGAGTAATATTAAAACTACGATTTGACTACGAGTCCCTGCGTCTGCGCCTGTGTCCTCAACTACGAGTATCCTGACATTACGATCCCGTCACCATGGACCCAGCAGACGCGGACAGTTCGCGTTCAGAGTTCTCCAACCAGGAGAGAGTGCTCCGCCAGCAGGAGGAGCAGATGAACTACTTACGGAGGGTATGCTGGAGATGGCCAACGCCAGGGTGCCGCTAATTCTGCGATAAGTCGCGCTCGATCAGCTTCAAACAACAGCTCCAGCAGCCGTCGCGGTGCGCCGTCCTCCTCCATATCCGCCCGATGGCTGCTAGCGGGCATCGCCGCTCTCACGGTTCCGCTGGCATTTCGGCGGAGGTTCTCCGGTCGTCGAGGACTGTCGGCGTTCATCACCGGTGCGAGCTGCACTTGACTGCAAGCGACACGCCTATCCCACGGATCGCGCAAAGGTGGCATTTATCGTTTCACATCTTACCGACAGAGCCGCCGCTTGGGCCACGGCGGAGTGGCAGCGCAGGTCCGCCTCCTGCGCTTCGCTCCCGGCTTTCCTGGAGGCGTTCACCCAGGTGTTCCAACATACGAGGCCGGGTAGGGAGGCTGCCCGGGCATTGATGCGGCTGCGCCAGGGGAGGCGCCGAGCGGTGGATTACGCCAGTGACTTCCGGACTCTCGCGCGGCCGAGCGCATGGAGATCCTTCGGCGCTGTGGCGCTTTCCTGGAGGGCCTGTCGAGAGCTGAAGGCATCTCGCTCGCTGGATCTGCCACGCCCACTTTAGAGGGACTCATCGCCCTGGCAATCCGGATCGATAACCGGCTGCAGGACCGTCGGCGGGAGCGCCCGCTCGATTCATCCTCTCCAGGGGGAGGTGGTGGCGATCCGGCTCCACATCTTTCTGACATTTTTTCTGTTCCCATAGAAAACCCCGCACTTCCGTTGGAGGAGCCTATGTGTTTGGGCCGTGGTCTCCTCTCTTCCTCCGAGCGGAAGCGTGATTTGGTGGTGCCTTGCCTGCGGCGCGGATCTTATTCACGGAATCGCAAAGCTACATCGTCAGTCAAAATTAATGAATCGTTAGTCTTGGCGGAGGACCTAGCCCACGGTTCTGATGCCAGAACCTGTTTGTTAGAAGGGCTTCTTCTGTTTCGGACTGGGGAGATTCCTATTCGGGCCTTATTGGATTCTGGTTCTGAGCAGAACCTCCTGGACGCCGAGCTGGCAAAACAGGCTGGGTTCCTGACCGAGACGTTGCCCCGTCCCTTGCAGGTGGTCTCCCTGAATGGTGCTTCTGTTGCCACTATCACTCAGGTAACGAAGCCCGTTCACCTTATTATTTCCGAGCAACCACCATGAGTTGACTTCGTTTTCTTTATTTTGACTCCCCCATAACCCGTTGTGTTGGGATTTCCCTGGTTATCTACTCACAATCAGTAAAGTGGACTGGGCCACTAGTCGGCGTTGTCGGTTGGAGTACTTACTGCCATAAGACCTGTTTTGCTCGGCTCGGCGTCCAGGGGATTTGATCGCTGCCCCAGTTGAGCAGCAGCCTACCTGACCTCTCCGCTGTTCCCCGGTGATACCATGACTTAGGGGAGGTGTTTTCTAAATGCCAGGCTCTCTCCTTGCCGCCGCACAGGCCCTATGACTGCGCCATTGAACTGCAGGCCAGCGCCCCTCTGCCTAAGGGCCGACTGTTCAATCTATCGAGCCTGAGAGAACCATGGAACGATGCGTGGTCGTTGAAGGCGGTCTCATCAGACCCTCCTCTTCCCCCCTGGGAGCGGGGTTTTTCTTTGTGGGCAAGAAGGACGGCTCCTTGCGGCCATGTATTGACTATAGGGGGCTGAACGCTATTACGGTTAAAAATCATTATCCTCTTCCCCTGATGAACTCGGCGTTCGAATCCCTGCAGGAGGCTAGGATTTTCACCAAGTTGGACTTGCGGAACGCCTACCACCTGGTGCGTATAAGGCAGGGTGATGAGTGGAAGACCGCATTCAACACCCCGCTGGGTCACTACGAGTATTTGGTGATGCCTTTTGGTCTGTCTAACGCCCCGGCTGTGTTCCAGGGCATGATAAATGATGTGCTCCGCGATTTTCTTCATCATTTTGTGTTTGTTTATCTAGGCGACATTCTTATTTTTTCGCGGAACCCGGACGATCATCGGCGGCATGTTCGGCTGGTCCTCCAACGGTTGTTGGAGAATAAACTGTATGTTAAGTCCGAGAAGTGTGATTTCCACTCCTCTTGTGTTTCCTTTTTGGGGTTTGTCATTGCAGAGGGGGAGGTGCGACCTGATCCGGCCAAGGTGAGCGCAGTCGTGGAGTGGCCGGTTCCCACTAACCGGAAGCAGCTTCAACGTTTTTTGGGTTTTGCTAATTTCTTACGTAGATTCATTCGTAATTACAGTTCTGTCGCCTCACCTCTGACGGGTCTTACCTCCCCTCCCGTGCCTTTTCAGTGGACAGATGCTGCCGATGCTGCTTTTCAACGTTTGAAGTCCTTGTTTTCCACTGCGCCAGTTTTGATCCAACCCGACCCCTCCGGTCAGTTCATAGTTGAAGTAGGCGCCTCCGACACAGGGGTAGGGGCTGTGTTGTCCCAGCGCTCTGCTGCGACGGTAAAATCCACCCCTGCGCCTTCTTTTCTCGGCGTCTTACCCCAACAGAGGCGAGGTATGACGTAGGGGACAAGGAGCTACTAGCTATTAAGCTGGCCCTGGAGGAATGGCGCCACTGGCTAGAGGGGGCGATTCAGCCGTTTGTGGTCTGGACGGATCACAAAAATCTTTCGTACATCCGGACCACGCAGCGGCTGTGAATCTAGGCTGCTTGTGATGGTCCATGTTTTTCCGTTTTGATTTTCTGGTGTCATACCGCCCTGGTTCCAAGAACGTTAAGCCTGACGCCCTCTCTCGACAGCAGGAACCGGTTGTAGAGGACCGGGAGCCCACTACCGTGATCCCAGCTGACCGTGTTTTGGGTGCTGTTATCTGGCAACTGGAGAGGACTGTTAGGGAGGCTCACACCCGTGAGCCGGATCCTGGTGGAGGACCGCCTAGTAGACTCTTTGTCCCCAGGTCTGTGCGGAGTCAGTTGCCAGGATCAGCCACCTGCTGTCTGCCTGCCACCTGGGATCTGACCGTCATCTCTACCAAATCATGATTTTGGGCAGTGCAGTCTGGCCTCTGGGCCTGTGATTGTGTTGCTGCGTGTTTGGTCTGCGCCCAAAACAAGGTCAGCAACCAACCGCCGGCTGGCCTCCTGCATCCCCTGCCTATCCCAAGTCGCCCATGGTCCCATATCGCCCTGGATTTCGTGACCGGTCTGCCCTCCTCGGCAGGCAGGACCGTGGTCATGACGGTGGTGGATCGGTTCTCCAAAGCAGCCCATTTCATAGCCCTAAAGAAGCTGCCCTCTGCGTGGGGCCCACGCCGCGCACAGTGGGTAGACCGATGTTCCGAGCTGCATGGCATCCCGATGGAGATGGTCTCAGGTCGGGGGTCCGCAGTTCGATGTCGCAGGTGTGGAAGGCTTTGCTCAGCGTTTGGCACCAAGTCAGTCTCTCCTCAGGCTTCCACCCCAGACTGGACCAGGCCGAGCGGACCAATCAGAATCTGGAGGTGGCGCCGATGCATCTGCTCACGCCACCAGACCTCCTGGAGCTCGTTGCTGCCGTGGGTTGAGTATGCCCATAACTCGTTGACTTCATCTGCTTCAGGCATGTCACGTTTGAATGTTCTCTCCTGGAGCTACCAGCCGCTATTTTGGCTGGGAGAAGGAGGTGGCGTTCCTCAGTCCAACACCTCTTCCGCCGATGCAGACGCATCTGGAGGGAGGCCCGTGCTACCTTCAACGCTCATCTGCAAACAACAAGCGGCTGGCTGACCGGCATCGGTTACGAGCTCCCACCTACGTGCCGGGTCAGTCTGTCCTTTTGTCCACAGCCAATATAAAGTTGAGGACTGAGTCAAAGAGCTGTCATACCGGTTCATGCGGTCCGTTAGAGTTGGTTAAAGTGGTCAATCACTGTGGCCGGTCAGCTGCGTTTGCCCACGGACAATGCGTGTCCACAGTTTCCATGTGTCCCAGATCAAGCCCCTCTCCACGCAGTAGCCTCCAGCAGGCCTCCCCCACCTCCCCCTCCTGCGTGTGTCATCGGCGGACACCCGACCTGGGCGATCCCAGTGCGCTGATGGGCGTCCGGCGTCGAGGCGGGGTCTTCAGCCTCGGTAGTTGGCGGGTTACGGTCTGGAGAGAGGTCCTGGGAGCCTGCCTCCGTCCTGGACACGGGATGTAGGCGGGATTTCCACCGCGGCACTGACAAGCCTGGTGGTGCGCCCAGGGGCGCTCCTTGAGGGTGGGGTACTGTCAGGTTCTGGGCCAGGGCGGTTGTTGGGTTTTGTTTTGACACTTCGGTTTGTTTGTTTTCCTCTGCTCGTTTGTTCTGTCTTTACCTTATTGGTCTCACCTGTTGCTGAATCACCTGGAGGGTATTTAGCCTGCACTGATCTGTCCTGTCACCCGAGGATGGTTTGGATTGTTCGATCGTGAGTAATATTAAAACTACGATTTGACTAAAGGTCCTGCGTCTCTTGCCTGTGTCTCAACTCTGGTATCCTGACACAGACATTGCTGTAATTGTGTTTTTTTAAAATGTTTCAACTTGTGACATTTTTTTAGGATGATGGAATTGCATTTGAAAGAATTTCGTTTTTCCAACCTTTGTGAATCAGGAGCCAACGAAAAAAGTTCGTAGTGGGGACATACAGTAAAATATACACTGGGCAGGCCACAAGCTCCCTGCTCCACTTCATTCTGACGCATCATCCACTTGTAGATTAGATCTACGAATGTCTTTGTTTTCCTAATTTAAGCTGGTATCGGGCTTAAAACTGTACGGCTGGATAGCTCCAATGTTGCTTGCCATCTTTGTTGCACTGGTAACGCTTAGTTAGGTGTATGAGGGGCTGTAAGCTAGAAGGAGAGTGTGAACAAATAGATGATGGGAAGCAGATGCAGGCTTAGTTCATGCCATTAGTCCCGCCCTACAACTTAGAGCAAATTTCTTGGGAAACGTAAATATCTATCTATCTATCTATCTATCTATCTATCTATCTATCTATCTATCTATCTATCCACAACACATCTAATCTATCTCTATCTATCTATCTATCTATCTATCTATCTAATATCTATCTATCTATCTATCTATCTATCTAGCCACCCACCCCACCCACCCTCCCTCCCTCCCTCCCTCCCTCCCTCCCTCCCTCCCTCCCTCTCTCTCTCTCTCTCTGTCTCTCTCTCTCTCTCAGACAACGGGTTGGTCTACGTCCCAGGCTCCTAGCTAAAGTGGTGGATGACGTCATGAAATCTGTTCCTGCCCAGTGGAAACATTTTCCCAATGAAAGCTGGACTGGTACTTCGCAATATTCTTTTCTGCCCTTGACCGTTTCCCCAAATGTTGAGGATTGGACAGAAGATGAGGATAAACTGCTTGCCTTCGGTAATGCAGGAGAAGGGGAGTTTGAGACCATGGCAAAGAAGACACTCTACACCACATGCGTGACATCTGCAGTCGTTGAAAGACATGGATGCCTCCAAGTGGACTAAGGATTTTGGAACAGGGCACACTCCAAAAGGATGCTGGCGGTCCCTGTACAAGTTGCCTGTTGAAAAACGCGCAGCTGATCTCCAGTGGAGAATTGTACACGGTGCCATAGCTACGAACAGATACAAAGCACACTTTGTTCCAACTCAATCAGACAAATGTGATTTTTGTGGGACATCTGAAACTCTGGCACATTTGGCAATCGAGTGTAACAGGCTAAGGCGTTTGTTCACAGTTTTGGAGGACTGGTGTCTCAGGCTCGGGGAGGTGTTCTCTTTCCCCTATGAAAATAAACTATGAAACTAATAAAAAAAGCTCTTTAGTGTGCCCAATGTAATATGTATGGATATACTTTACTCTGAAACGCTTTAGAATAGCACAAATAAGGTCCTTTAAAAGGAAAAAAATCAGATTTTAGTGTGACCATTTTACCAAGCTAAAACATTTTTTTCACACAAGTGTCTTTCAGCTGGGCAACATACTCTCTGTTAGACATCCAATAAAACTCAGTCTTTATTAATACATTTCCAATATAATAAAAAAGCCATCTTTGCTGATGCTAATACTTTACAAACCTAAAAAACTGAACGTGCAAAAATGAGAGCACATTACACCTAATCTACTCCCCTTTCCCCCAGGGTACTGGATTAAACACAAACTCTGATCTTTAAGATTATGGTCACATATCCCAGAATGCCACAGTGTGGCAACCTAAATGCAAGGTTTTTGTCATGGTGCCTCTGTCAGACTCCTCCCCCTCCAGCTTTGCTCTACTCTGCTCCTGATTACCTCCAGCTGTCATCACTACACTCATCATCCTCTGCTGCTTAAAAGGAGACCCAACGCCACAAATAATACCTTATGGTGACTAGCCTGGTCTTGTCTAGTGCAAGTAAATCTAGTCTTGTATTGAGTTCTGGCTCCAGTCCTGTCTCTCTGTCCCAGGAATTCTACCCACGAGTGACGTCAGTGTGAACCCCTCTCCTTGCTGTCTGCAAGAACCGGAAGACTGGCCGCGTTCGTACCTCCAGCCGTGCCACAGCCTTTTCACTATTCTGGATCATCTCTCGCCAACTATCAGTGCCATCCTCGGAGAAATAATAAATCCTTCTTACCTGCCACGTACCTGTCCTCATTCTGGGTTCCAGCACCTGGGTCCGCCTAGCATAGAAAACATGACAGAACAAACTGGCCCAACTCCA
Organism: Oryzias sinensis; assembly: GCA_037389245.1. NCBI lineage: Eukaryota > Metazoa > Chordata > Actinopteri > Beloniformes > Adrianichthyidae > Oryzias > Oryzias sinensis. Next base: position 26,358,945 of record CM074505.1, on the reverse strand, counting down.
GACCCAGCTGACCCAGAAGGACTCCGCTTCGCCGTCAGCCAGCAAGGTATCGCGCTGGGGCGTCAAGCCGAGGCGCTGTCTCAAATAGCGTCCGCCCAGCAGGAGCTTTTTTGGCGCCTGGATGGTTTAACACAAACTTTAATGGACTTATCAGGTCAAATAACTAGCCCTGCTGCTACGGCTACGCTTGCGGCCCCTAGCAACGTCATCACTTCCGCTTCTGCCCCAAGTCCGGAAAACTTCCATCTCCAACCTGAGCCATTCTTCTGCGACTTTGAGGCATGTAGTGGCTTCCTACTTCAGTGTCGTCTTCTATTCCAACAAACACAGAGGGATTACCAGTCTGACCTTAGCAAAAGCACCTTGATTATTAATTCTCTTCGCGACAAAGCTTTACAGTGGGCTCAGCGGTCAACCTTACATCTCATCTGACCTTCGAACACTTCATAATGGAGTTTCAGCTGGTTTTCGATCAGCCTATATAACAGGAGGAAGCCACATGTAAGCTGTTAACCCTCAAACAACGTAACCGGTCAGTCATTGACCATGTCATAGATTTCAGGATCCTGGCGGTGGACGCAGGGTGGACTGACCCCGCGTTACGGGGAGCTTTCTACCCATCCCTGAATGATAACATCAATGACCATCTATGTATGCAACCAGAAACCCATACGTTTGCAGAACTCGTCACCGATGCCCTACGCTCGACCACCCGCCTGAAGGAACAAAATCATGAAAAGAGTTCTCATCCCTGCAAAAGCCCCCTGCGGTCTGCCCAAGGTACAGCACAGCACGCTTCATCTGCACCCACGTCTGAACATACCAGCAGTTCACCTGAGGAACCCATGCAGATTGGGCACACCAAGCTCTCCTGCGCTGCACAGAGGCCAATGGTTTTTTGACATCGGTCAGACTAGGTCAAATTAGCCTGCCCGTGCACATTTTGGGGTCGCGCAAGGGCAGTCCCGTGACACACGGGTAGCAGGAAAGCTGGAAGTTCAATATTTGACTGATAGAAGGGTCTCAAAGGTCTCAAAAATTGGCCAATTTCAGACTGCCACCCTCTAGCCATTCCCCTGCCTGCGTGCTGCCACCCCACTGCTACCCTCCGATTGTTAGAAATCGTAGGGTAGCAGCATGGGCACTCGACGAGGGCTCTTGACATGGGCCAGGGTTCTGGCAATGACCAGATGTCACTCTAGTGATCCCAGCCAATGTGGGTTCTGTATATTAATGGTGAGACGGCATTGATGCTGCACAAAACTCATCATGCGGTTAATAGCACCACAGCGACTCTGAGACCTCCGTATTGACGAATTGCAGTTGATCATGAGAAGAATACATAAAAGATAGAGCATTGTGCTTGCTGCACTACTCAAAGAAGAAGAGCAACGTGCACAAGAAGGGCACAGAATGGCCAGAATGGCCCGCTGTTTACATACCCTTGGGTCTACCAGGCGGTTGGCGGCTGCTGGCACTTGATATGGATGGCCAGTGTCCCATAACATTTACAAATTGTCCAATCAGAGCTGCTTTCGGCCGGTTGCCACCACCCTGTGGCCACTCAACTGTCACCCAATTTTTTTACCAGTCATCCCAGCCTGACTGATTGCCACCTGACTGCTGCTGTCTCCATTTATGACCATGGCAACAATTTTCAAAAAATTAGGTGGAGCATAACTCATCACTGCATCAACAGAAAGATCATAGCATCTTCAGGAGCTTTTAATCCTAAAAAGGACTTTGAACCATCTTCCAAAACCCCATTAAAGCTCAATTCACTGAGCGAGACCCAGCTTGTTGCTTCCTCCACCTGTGGAGCTGCCTTCCTAAAGACTTATGCTGCTTTTGAGCATCAATGTCAAATTTATTGACATTGCTTATTTATCAAAACGCTTTTTTTTTAACCCTCAAATGCCCAAAGTGCTGTACAGCAAGACGTAAATAATCTCTGTGGTAAAAATGATAAAAAAGTCTAAAAGCTATCTTCCAATTGCAACAACGAAACAAAAGCAACAATGGAATAAAACACAAAATCCTGTCTGGGATCTTTCTGTATGGAGTATGCATGCTCTCCCCATACATGTGTGGGTTTTCTCTGGGTACTCTGGCTTCCCCCCACATTCTAAAACCATGCTTCATAGGTTAATTGGTTACTCTAAAGTGTCCCTTGTTGTGCATGGGTGAGGGTGCAAGGGAGTGATTGTATGTCCTGCAACAGACTGGCAACCTGTCTAGGGTGTACCCGGGATGGAAAAGTCAAACTCGACTGAGTTTAAAATCCAGTGAAAAGAAATGTTAAGTAAATAATGTGAAAGCGTTGTAGAAGCTCTGATGTGGAGGTGAAGAACATTCCAAAAGTAAAGTGCAGGTGCTGCAGATGCTCATCTCTCCTACACTTGTGTCTCCTTTTAGGAACCTTCAGGAGATTCTGAGAGGAAAATCATCTAGATGCAGCAGCTCAGATAAATGTGTTGGAGCCAAACCATTCAGAGCTTTGAAAAATACTGAATAAAAATCTTCAACAGGAGTTCCCTGGATGCGAGTGGAGAGCAACGAGAAAACATGGTGGATGTTATGTGGTTTTCTCTAGACACCCTACGCGCAGCTGCATTGTGAGGGAGCTGCAGACGATAGAGAGATGTCAGATCTAGACAGTAATAACGAGCAAAAAAATAGTTCAGCCAAGACACATTCAGACACATTCCTTTCCTGGGAGGTCAGGCCTTAAAACATTTCTTTATCTAGTCAATCTGTAACCTTTTGGTGTTTGTCTAAACATTGCAAGTTTAAAGTGTCTTGTCTTGTAGTACTTTAAGATGAAGTTCATAATAAATGAAATGATTTTGTCATTCTGATGTTTGAAAATCCCTGTCTCATTGAGGGAAGCTCATAGAAAAGTGTCAGGAAACGCACCATGAGACAATGATCAGATGTAACTTTCGTGACAGCTTTTATCACTCTGGCTTCTGTCCAGGTGCATCATTGTTTTTAAGTTGCTGCACAGTTAACATTGTTATGAGATTAGCTGCAGGACAGAGAAAAAAAGCCACCTTTTTGATGCCAACAGTTTCTCAGAGATATGTTGAAACAGAGCTCCCAGTCATGAGTTTTTGTGTAACAAATAATGTTGTTCTCCCACGCAAAACACTTGTCTGCCAAGATGGTTTGAGTTTATCTGTTTCACTTCATCCTCAATTAAGGTTAGGAATGTAAAAACAAATGTTTGGTGACTGGAAACTGGACTCTATTAGTTACATTAGCTGCCGTGGTGCAGAGATAGAGGGGTCGAACTCTGACTGAGAGATTGCAGGTTCAGTACTGCTCTATGAGCCCATGTGTGGAAGTGTCCTTGAGCAAGATAGTGAACCTCACATTGCTCCTGGTGGTTACAACTTGGTGCCAGGGTTCAGCAGCGCAGCCACCATTAGTATGTGAATGTGCATGTGAATAAGTGAATGGGACTGTGAATGGCACTTTTTGGGAGTGCCACCATCAGTGTGTTAATGTATGTGTGCATGGATGAATGGGAGTAGTACTAAAGCTCCTTGGGCCTGAAGGCAAGGTAGAAAAGAACTATACATATACGTTGTTTACCATCTCCCTGTCTGTTTTGCAGTTCTCCGTGCAATTCTTGGTGTTGATTACCAGATAAAGGTGTTCAGTCAATCAGAATTGGGAAACACCTGAGTCAGCTAATCAGCAACTAATCAAGGGAAGTCAGAACTGGAAAATAGGTTGAGCAGTAGATTTTGGAATACATTTTGAAGATATAGCTCAGGGTTTTTGTGTGGCACCCCATGTTTTAAAGTCGCCCCTTACCGGCCACCCCCATGAAACATTTCTGGAGCCGCCACTGTCAGGGTTTGGCAACCCTAGTTTAAGGAATTTTTAAGCGAATACATGAAGTCTATGAACGCATTTTTGGACAAGCATCAGTGACTTTGACGCGAGTTAGACACATATCAAGTTCAGTGTGAACATCAGTTTAACAGAGGAAACTCCACAAGGTTAATTTGCCTTCCTGTCATGTCTCTTTTCCAGCATAAAGATCAAATTAAAGCAACCAGCAGGCCACGGTGAAGACTTTTCACTGAAAGTTTGAGTACACAATTTAGGCAAATGTCAAAAAAAGAAACCATTCTAAAAATTACCAAAATTAAAAGAAAACTTTACGTCATTGTGGACAGAAAGAAACAGATGCAGAGATCAAAATATGAACACTTTTAAATAAGAATCATTTACAGGATTTGGAACAAAAAAAAGTTTTTTAAAATTTCTAGCATGTGAATTACTTTGTGCTTGATCAAAATCAAAATATGTAGTTTTATCTAAATGTACTAACAAGTATATCGTTGCCATTGGCCCAAATCGTTGAACTTGGAGTCTATTCTAGCATCACTTACTTCATTTGTCTGCTGCCTTAAAAAACAGAAATATCTATCAGACCTCCGTGACTCACACACATTTAGTTTTTGATAAAACACATCTCTCTGACGCATGAAACATCCATGTTCAGAATCATAAGCTCCTCTTTGTTTCTGTGTTCTGCACTGTTACCACACTTCATCCAGGAAGGCAGGTGATGTGAAGTCAACATCACAAGGTGCGTCACTGTCAGTCATATTTGTGATGAAACTGCACAAGCCATCAAGGTCTAATTCAGTTTGGAAAATAAGACAATCAAGAACATAAAACAGTCTCAACAAGACTGATTCATAACAAAACGAATAATCCTCCTCAAACATGTTTAGGTCAGAAAAGAGCGATCATCTGACAAACTGACTCAGTCACTCGTGGTTCCTGTTTTGCAGCCAAATGACAGGTTAATGAAGAGGAAACAATGAAGGAGAACATGTTTAGAGGAGATGAGTGAAGTTTTTGGCATCTGGACTCCTCTGTAGCTAAGCACTTAAACAAACTTTATTCTGTTTTTGCAATTTTGTCTACCAACCAACCAACCAACCAACCAAAAGTGCTAAAAACATTAAACTAAAACAACTTAAAAGTCCATATATTTTATAATTAAACTTCTGCGTCTAATTAACTGGTGCTCAAACATGCGGACTGACCAAGGAGATGCAATAGTTGAAATGCATAGATGAGTTTTTTGAAATATTAGATTTTTTGCAATTATTTTTAATAGGGATGCATGTTAATCAAATGATTAGTTTACAGAATTCATAAATAACAGATTATATGTTTTTAAAACTCAAAAAATGCAAAGAAAAGTAGTTTGTACTTGGATGTGTGGATTTTCTTGCGAGGATCTTTTTTTTTCAGAGGTTACAGTGTAATGTAATGGACTGGATTATGCAAGAAGAAGAAAAGCTGATTGTTAAACAAATGTGGCCTTTCTTTTTCATTCTTTCAGATTTGTTCTGATTTTTCTGATTTCTGTATTCCTTCAGACAAAAAATATTTCAGAAACTTTCATGTTGACTTCAGGTGAACATTGATTTACCCAAGGGAAAGGAATAAATTGCTTTGCATTTCAGCATAACGAAAATGAAAGTTCTTATCTGAAACATAATTAAAAAGAGAGATAAGTTTTTCTTCTTTTTGGAATTTCTATCATGAATCCGTTGAGTTTTCTGAAAAAGAAACTTATGTCAGCTCAAAGGGCAGCATGGTTCATGGACTTTTGACAGGAGTGGTGTCTGTGACAGTTAAAGCTTTTGTTCACTTGTGATTCATTGTGCTTGGGCATTTGTTTAACCCTAATCCAGTTGTTTGACGGTTAACCTGTAAATACCACAGCTCCAATCAAAGTAGATGAGGTTGCATAACCTTTTTCTCTCTCAGTCTGAAAACCTTTATTTTAAGATGGAACACTTTTTTGGTTGTTCCATGTATTTTACAAAAACGGAAAATGATAAAAGATTACATTGTTTGTTAATTTTCTGATGTTTCTAGCACTTTCCACAAGCAGTGAACATAAAACCATCAGAGCCGCTCATGGAGCCCAGCCCGCGTCAACCGCATGGCGTGAGGTCATAGCTCTAAACAGCAGCACTGACTGTTCTCCCTCTTTGTGCATCTTCATAGATTTCAGTTTTCCGTTGGAAATACTTCCCCATTCATATTTCATTTGTACCAAGAATGCAAATATCATGAAAATTGTCCTTGTGCTGCTAAGAAAAGCAGGAAGAAAAAACAACAGGAAAAAAAAATAACCAACTAATCATTTTAATTAACAAATTAATCTATATACAAAGACCGATTCAACCTCACATACAACTTCCAGTACTGAAGTGAAAGCATTTGTTTTAGAGACATTTTTACAGCAGAAACTCTATCATATGCTTTCTATAAATGTTTTCCTAAGATTATCATCTCATGCAAGGGGGCAAAAGATTATTAATCGAAGATGATTTTCCTGACCTGAACTGTATAAATAAATGCCAAAACAACATGGATTTTCTTTCGCCTTGACACAGAAAGTAAACACTGTTTTATAAACTGTTAATGCTGTTGACGATGTGATTTGCTGCTAAAACAACTGGTATAAAGTAGGCATTTACATGAGAGCAAATGAATATTGTTTTTACATCATTAGGGCCAGGTATTTGTCTGTTGATTGTATATTTTTTACTGTGTATAATAATAGAAGTGTAGTTGGGAGCTGCCTGAGCATGTTTGCTTGTACAACACTCAGTGACAACTCTTTTAGAAGAGCTAATATTGCCTCGGGAAAACCAGTTCTTAGTGCCTTGACTCAGTATATGAACTTTTCAGCCGGTTTTGCTTCAAGCTGGAGGAGCATTTTCGGAAGCTTTTGCGTTAAATAATTTTGTGTAGACATAAAGTAAAAGTAAAAGCTTGCAGGATTAATGTAATGATGCTCATGAAATACACTAAACCCTAAAAAACCCTACAAAAATGTGTAACTTGTGCAATATTAGAAGTCTGCAATGTGCAATATTAAAAGTTCAATGTGCAATATAGTTTCTGATCCAGAAGGTTATGCACATATGTATATTTTCACAGTTACACAAATTCTTTATTGTTCTTTTAATAAAAGTATATTACTTTTTTTATGTTGTTTGAGCAGCTGGAGAGCTGTGAATTTCGTTGTCACAAGTTTCTTGTGTAACGCTGATAATACAGGCTTTCTGATTCTGATAAAAAGGCACAATAAGTTTGGATGACAAATTGAGTTTTACTGAGCAACGAGACATCTGGATTCACAGACAGTCACATAAACATCTAATTAATAAAACTGCTAACGCCTTTATCAAATGACTGACGACAAAGAAAGCCTATGAATAGCAGTCATGTTAAACTGTTACTTTTTTTGTGAGCACTTGCGTAAGTTTTACGTCTAACAAGGTATGAAGGAAATACTATTTAGTGTAAGGAAATAGGAATGCATTGAAAGGAGAAAAAGAGTGCGACTTCTATCATACCACTCCCTAAAACTCTAACCTCCACCCCCTCCAAGAAAAATGTACTGACAATGTCTTTTCATCATGATGGGTCCATTGTTTGAGCTATTCCCTCCCCCTGGTTTTAAATAGCAATGCAGAGACAACAGGTGTCACAGCTTCACCTGGGAGCCCACTGAGAGAGTCAGAGACCTGGGAATAAAACTGCAGCGGATCTTTATTCTGATCAGCCCCGGCACTTACAACTGCTTTATCCTTAGTTTGCATGCAAGACTATAAAGGTAGGTGAAAAAGCATGTTTGATTTAATACATGAATGTAAATATACAATATTGGAGCCTAAGCCTAAAGTTTCTGCAGTCTCTAAATGTTGAGTAACTACAGTTGGAAATACTATTGAATTTTATTTTACTTCATGCTGATATGAGCTTACAAAGATTGCTACAGTATTTAAAAAACGTATGCCGATGCAATGCTCTTATAAAACTTTTTTTTATTTCAACTTACAGACAATGATTGATTTATTTGATTAGTTCCAAACTTAATCATACAATAATGTCTAACTGATTTTCTCCAAGGCATGGACAAGTACAGACTGCTGCTCAGCGTCCTCTTTGTGACTCTGTCTTGGGGTTGTATGAGGACATTTGCCCAGAGCACAACAGACCCAACCATCACAACAGGAAACCAAGCAAGTGGACCAAACACAACACTAGTGGGAACCACAACAGCACCAACAGGAAACACACCAGCACCAGGGGGAATCGCAACATCACCAGCAGGAAACACACCAGCACCAGGGGGAAATGCCACATCACCAACAAGAAACACACCAGCACCAGGAGGAAACAATCCAACATCTCCCCCTATAACAAGCCAAGCTCCTCCATTGTCACCAAACACCTCAGTGGAAGCTCTTCCAGTGAGTATTATCATTGTAGAGTGACAGAAGAGCTGAAAACAGGATTGTACTTTAGCTCCATCTATTTCATTTATGAATGAACCAGAAACTTTTCCAATCAATGTAAAATATCTTTTCTCTTTTCAGACAAATCTTTCCAGATCTGAGTGTGGAAAGACACAACTGTGTGCAGCAGAGCCCTCTACTTGTGACCCAACAACAGATTCATCGTGCTTCTTTCTTGGTGCCAAGAAAAATGGTGATAACTTTGAGTTTTCACTCTCAGGACAGTCTGATGGCTATGTTGCAGCATCTGTGCTGATTACCGCCATTGGGGTATGTCATGTTTTTTCACTACAGCACACCTTTAGTTCAAGACAAAACCATGCTTTCTTTCTCATTTGAAGTCTTCCTCTCTCCCCCACAGAAAGAAGTTGCTTATATCTGTGCAAATAACAACAATAAAGTGAAGTTTTTTGGTGCCATTCTGGAAAGCAGCCAACTAAAATTAACAAATGTGAGTTTCACCATTACGCCTTCCACACTCAAATTTCCTGTTTCTAGATTGACATGCATAATTTAGGAGATTCACATTTATATGAAGTAATTTACTGGTCTTATCTATTTAAAAAAAATGTGCACAGATAATTATTTGAATTAGATTTAACACAAACACGATAGAAAATAATTTCTAAATAAATAATTTCAAATTGACAAATTTACTTTTAAAACCTATGAAAATGGCAATATTAAAACATGCATCAAATAGATTTTATTATTTCTCACAAGGTAAAATATGGGAAGTAAAAAAGTTAAAGTTTTTGGATGTGAGAAAGCCCATACACCTACAGACATTTGATGCAATTATTTTCTTGAAGTTGAGTCATGGCATCTGGACCACACATTTTATTTACTCACTCATCCAGGAATAAATGACAACCTAAACTGACAAAAAATTACTGATTTTCTTTTAGCTGAAGTTTTTGGGCGACTGGTTTTAGCAGCTGTTTCATGTTAAGATGATTTGCTGATAACAAACTTCAAATCACCTGAAGTTATGACGAGACTTTTGTGCTCAGTTTTCTCGAGAGATTTCTGTTATTAACCCAAAAAAGGCTAAGTTACTCCAGTAAAACCTAAAGTCTGAATTTTTTTGTAATACTACTTTTTGCTGTACAGCTCAGCGTAAACTCTGTGAAGGGTAAGGTCAGAGGCAGAACAATCCAGTGCACATTCCTGGCCACAGTACCAGACCCACTTTTTCAAACAATCAAGAGAGCACGCAGAGCTACAGGCGCCACCGTCTCTGTCTCAAGTGGATCGTACAACGCAAGTAAGTCAACATTTGGGCCCCATCTTAAAGCATTAAGATCAGTTCTTATAAGGATCATTTTTTGCACAAACCTTCTCAAATACATGTGGCTTATGAATGATTTTTTCTTCTGATGGTTTTCCCAAGGCTCTGACAGTTTAGGAACACCAACCCCAACAATAAGGGCAACTGTTTCTGACCTGGCAAACAGTAATACCACTGTTGTCAATGAGATTAGCAACTCAACAAATACAACCACACCACAAGGAAACTCAACAACTCAAGCAGGAGACACAGTCGGATCTCTACAGGTAAGTGGTACAAAAAAAAGAAAAAACTAAGAAAAAATATCTGTGCTGTAGAATAACATGAGCTGGATGTCACATGGATGAATGTATTTTATTTTGCAGACAGATATCTCTAACACTGGGTGCCGTTCTGATAAACTTTGCGCAGCTGCGCCCTCATCATGCAATCCTTCTGCTGGAGGCACTTGCTCCTTTTTGTCAGCTAAGCAGAAGAGTGGTCAGATCTATTCCTTTGAGCTCTCAGGACTGTCAGATGGTTACATGGCCTCTGCCTTATCAACTACTTCTACCACGGTTTGTCCATCTTTCAAAATGCTAGCACCAAGAAATCAATTTTCTTCAGCTTAAAGTTTGTGTGTAAAATGTGTCTTGTTTTACAATGCAGAATAATGGATCCTTAGCCTATGTGTGTGCCAACAACAACGGTGCTGTTAAATTCATCACTGCTGTCCTCAATAATGATAACACACTGACAGAGAAAACGGTGAGTTGAATAACAATTTGGGAGATTGTTGGTGATGATTTACTTGTGAGCATGTTTGACTTACCGTGTTCAATAATTCCAGCACCACTGTTAGACACTACAGTGTTGTGTTCTTATTTCTTGCTTTATATTATATTCCTGCAGCAAAACGTGATCTCTGGCTCTGTGAAGGGGAAGATTAGTGGAAGACAAATCCAGTGTATATTTGAGGCCACACTTCCAGACACCAGTGTTCGTGCAGCGGGTTTCTCAATGTTAGTCGTTAATGGAACTTACAATCCCAGTAAGTATTTTGCAAGGCTCTCATTGACCATTCATTTGTATCTTGCTTTAAGAAAGCTGAATATATATATAACTTTTTTTTGCAGGTTCAAATGCTTTTGGAAGTGCTTCTATTTTAGTGAGAACCAATGTAGTAAACCTCTCAGATCCTACAGCAAATATCACCAACCTTGTTACTTCTGGAGTGGCGCCACACTACCATCCCTTAATGCAAGGTATTTAAAGAGATGGAGGATTTTTGCAAAGGCACTGTCAAGTTTTACAAATCATAACCTGTTTATTTTCCTTTCTACTTAGCTCTGCTAGTCACCTTTGGCATCCTGGTTCTCACCATCCTAGGACACTGATTTAGACCATGTGTCCCTTCTTATCCATCAACAAATACCAGTGAATGGAAGATTTGAAGATTTAATAGAAGACAACATGTTGACAGAGCACTCCCCATTGATTTCCTTTAAAGCCAATGTTATACAGTTTCTTTATGTAATTTCTTGATGTCAGCATGAGTTTGTAACAGTAGAAAAAAACAACACAGAACAGAAGAGCTCAGTGTCTTGTATGCAAGTATTTAAATGCATGAATGTTGGATTTCTTATCCTTCATAGAATTTTAGATATTAAAATTCAAATTTCAAATTCAAATTTAAAAAGCTTTGCGCTCATTAAACATATCTAAAAGTTGCTAACCAAATTACTGTATTAACATACATGGAATAATTTATGTAAAATAGGTTTTAAGGTCTGGTTACCTCCTAAACCCATGTCTTTTCTGTAGTGGATTAAAGTGCCATCAAAAGTTGTAATTATTTTTTACAATGTTTTTTTGTTCTAATTATTATGATGTAATTGAATCATAGGTACATTCTTGTTTTTTCCTGCCAATATCTTAAAGTATCCTGAAAGAGATAGTCCTATTGATATTTTACTATGAAGTCAACTTTGACTGATGTTTTTTGTGTGTTTCTGTATAAATATGTGTTTGTAAATCATACTACAATGAAATGGAGTATGCTATCTAACAATAGTAAAAGTGATTTTACACATTGCAAACTGTAATTGACCTCAAAGTAATGATTTTCAAATAAAGAATTAACACAAACTTATATATGTCAATTTGTTTTGATTGCTGTGACCACTAAGTGTGATGATGAAGTGATCTGTTGTAATGGTAAAAAAATGTCAGGTACGAGGCTTGATGAAGGACCCAAAATGCAGAGATGCGGTGGAACACGGTTCTAAGACAAAGGGGGTTTATTTCCAAACAAAAGGTGCTGCTAAGCAGGGAAACCAATCAAACTCAAACTTTGGTGTAACCAGGCAGACATGGGAGAAGACAATCAGGTAAATGACAATATGGACAAGCACAGAGGAAGGCAGAGACAAGACAAGACACAGGTGAAAATGATCAGGAGAGATTGTGACCAGGGAAGTAAAACTCAAAGATGACTAGAAAACCTTCAAAATAAAACATGAAGCAAAACTCTAATATGACAGACGAAAAAAGCAAATACTAAGCTAAAAAACTAAGCTAAAAAACCCAAATCATGACACAAACAATGGAGAACATCCTGCAGTGAATAAATGTTGAAACCATTGACAGCATTTAAGAACTGGACCAAGTAAGAAAACACTTATAGAAAATGGCTTACTTTCCAGCTCCAACAAAATGAAGTCATTTCAGTCACCATTTTTTTGTGAAACGGACGCCACCATGTTGGAGCCAGATGACACCAATAAGCAGTGATTGGTTAAAATTGGTCTGAGTCATTGTTTCTAAGGCAACCACTCTTGTCATTCAGGAGGGAGCATGTTTTATGCCCCACCCCCACCCCTACCACAGGGAGAATCTGTGAATAAAATATTTTGAATGATTCGACGTGGGGTCCGACAGCATTGGCCAGTTTACATTTTAAATAAATGGCTCTATAAAACAAATATAGTAAAAAAAAAGAAACAAGAACATGTTAAAAAGGTATCAGAGCAAGAATGGTTATTCTGACAAATAGAATGACTGAGTAGCTGTTTCTCTATAGAAGTCTATGTGATTTTGGAGCCAGCAGGTACTTCCTGTTTCCAATGTGAGGGGGGAGGGGTCACTCAGTCCAAGTAGCACACAGCCGATGGTTGGGACAATGAGAAGTAAAATTAGAGTTGGATGACATGTTTTAGGGCCCCTTGGTGGGGAGGGTGATGGGACACTGTGAGTAATCAGGAGATGTCCCCTCAGTGCCCTACCTTGTTCTCTGCCTGCTGCCGTGTTGCTTTGGGGGTTCTGGCTGCCGGGGGCTGCTGCGGCAGGGGTCTTGGTGAGGGGGTGGCTGGGCACTCTCCCTCCTTCCTTTCACATTCCACCATCCATTTTAGAAGAACATGAACACTCACTTAAGCACAGGTGTTAGCTCGCCTTTGCACTTATAGTTTGCGTGATTGATTGAATGAAATATTTCACACTAGTTGGTTTGAAGGCATAAATATGCATGTGTGAACAATATCTGTATTGTGTACATGTTGACATGTGGACATTTTTGCAGCTAGCAGGTGTGTTTATAACATTTGAGTGTGTGGACAGACACCGCCCTTTGAGATTTGTATTACATCTGAACCTTACCGTAATGATAAACACCCAGTAGCTTGTTGCTTTATGCTGCTTCATGGCCCCCCCCCTCCTATGATCACCCTCCTATCCCCCCCTAACATCCCTCTCTCTTCTTCCTTTCTTTCCATTTCCATCCGGTCCAACACAAAAGATTCTCAAATATGATTAAAATGAATAAGGTTTGGCCTTGATTACAAAAGGGGTTTATTCAGACATACCTCTGGTTTGTCTGAAGATTAATAACCCCCGCTGCTACTTAAGGAGATCCAGTGCCAGTATTCATCACCAGTTCGTTGTTCCTCAACGGTACATAGTCTGGTCTAATCTATGATCTCCATTCATGTCTTTTTGCCCTTTCCTAATCTTGCTATGCCTCGCCTACAGTGTTACTCGTCCCCGGGTACTCACCTGGTCACCAAAGTCCTCACTGGTTCCACGTCTCGCCACCTGCAACTGCCGTGCCATTCTGGAAATCTTCCTGCCGAAGCCCTCCAGCCCCGCCACACCTTCAAACCAAGGATTCAAGCTCATTCCCTCAGATTCATCCTTTCAAGCCTACTAACAATATTACCTACCTACAATTAAATACCTCATACTTAACTCTTGCCTCCTCAGTTTTCTCCCGGGTTCCAGCACCTGGGTCTGCCAAGTTAGAACATGCCATGACAGATAGGGGGGTGATTGTAGAAAGGGGGGGGGGGGGGGTAAAACCATGAAGCAGCATAAAGCAACAAGTTTCTAGATGGTAATACTCATTACGGTGAGGTTCAGATGTAACACAAGTCTATAAGGGTGGGGCCTGTCTACAAACACACTCAAATGTTATAAACAAACCTGTTGGCTCCAAAAATGTTCATGTCAACATGTACACAATATAAATATAGTTCCCACACGCATATTTGTGCATTCAGACCAACTAGTGTGAAATATTTCATTCAATCACGCATACTATTAGTACAAATGCTAGCTAACACTTGTGTTCAAGTGAGCGTTTGTGTTCTTCTAAAATGGATGATGGAATGTGAAAAGAAGGACGGAGAGTGCTCTGTCATCCCCACACCAAGACCCAGCCAGAACCCCCCCCCCCCCCAACCCCTGCACGGCAGCGGATAGAGAACAACTGCCCCCCTGGACGATCACATTCACCACCCAGTCCAGGGCCAACAGGACCGCCGCGGGGGCCCCCAAAGCCAGAGAGCAGGGAGGCATGGAGGGACAGAGAGTGCAACTCCAGCCAAACCAGGAGAGCAGCCCTCCGCCATGCCGGGAGGGCCCAACGTGGGACCCCGCCCCAGAAGAGCGCACCTCAACACCACCCGGGATCAAAACTATTGACAAATATGGTAAAGCTTAATGCTATAATACCATTTCTAAGCAGCTTGAAGTTTCTGTGACGAGAGTGGCACATATTATTCAGAAGTTTAAGACCCACGGGACAGTAGCCAACCTTCCTGGATGTGGCCGTAAGAGGAAAATTGATGACAAATTGAGGAGACGGATAGTTGGAACTGTATCCAAAGAGCCCAGAACAACCTCTAAAGACATTAAAGGTGAACTCCTAGATCAAGGTACATCAGTGTCAGATGGCACCATTCGTCACTGATTGAGCCAGAATGGACTTCATGGGAGACGACCAAGGAGGACACCAGTGTTGAAAGGAAATCATAAAAAAAGGGAGATTGGAATTTGCAAAAATGCATGTTGACAAGCCACAAAGCTTCTGGGAACATGTCCTTTGGACATATGAGACAAAACTGGAACTATTTGGTAAGGCACATAAGCTCTATGTTTGTAGACTCAAAATTGAAGCATACAACAGAAAGAACATTGTCTCTACTGTGAAACATGGAGGAGGCTCAGTTCTGTTTTGGGGCTGCTCTGCTGCATCTGGCACAGGATGTCCTGAAGTTGTGCAAGGTCAAATGAAATCTCAAGATTATCAAGACATTCTGGATAGAAAAGTGCTGCCTAGTGTCAGAAAGCTTGGTCTCAGTCGCAGGTCATGGGTCTTCCAACAGGACAACGATCCAAAACACACAGCCAAAACCCCCAAGAATGGCTCAGAGAAAAGCGTTGGACTATTCTGAAGTGGCCTTCTATGAGCCCAGATCTGAATCTCACTGAACATCTGTGGAAGGAGCTGAAACATGCTTTTGGAGAAGACACCCGTCAAACCTGAGACAACTGGAGCAGTTTGTTCATGAGGAGTGGGCCAAAATACCTGCGGACAGGTGCAGAAGGCTTACTGACAAATACAGAAATACAGAAACCGTTTAATAGCAGTGATTTTGTCAAAAGGTTGTGCAACAAAATATCAAGTTATGGGTACCATCATTTTTGTCCAGCACCATTTTCATTAGTTTGCTTTTTAAATGATTCTGTTAATATATATATATATATATATACACAGTGATCCCTTGCTATCCCTTGCTAAAGCTCAAGGCCCCAACTGACAGTGTGCTCAGTGAATGTCTCAGGCAGTGGAGAGCAAAGGATACAGTGCTGGAGGACAGATCCTCATGGGAGGACAAACCCCTGCATGGGATGTACCACCGGACCATAGCTGAAGTGGCTGATATCAAGAAGTCCTACCAATGGCTAGAAAGGGCTGGCCTACAGGACAGCACTGAAGCGCTCATCCTGGCAGCTCAGGAACAAGCCCTGAGCACCAGAGCAATAAAGGCTCAAATCTACCACACCAGACAAGACCCAAGGTGTAGGTTGTGCAAAGAGGCGCCTGAAACAATCCAGCACATAACTACACGGTGCTTCCCCGTCTCATTCCCACCTATAAATCTTCCCTGCTCCCCCATGAAACTGTACTACCCCATTCACAAATAAAAATAAATTTTTACAGTAGTAGTTCATTTTGTGCATAATTATATGTTGTTGCGGATAGTAAATGAATTTAAGCATCAAAAGCTTAAAAACCACTTGGGAGACAAAAGAGCTGGTTCTAGCCCCGAACCCCCTCCAGTCAGAATGACCTTTTGCATTTGAGGAGGAGAAAGAAACTGCCCGAAGCATTTAATAGTTCTTTTTTTATTTCAAAAGGCTTTATTTCAGATCTGATAGATATGTCATTTTGAGCAGTGGCTTAGACCACATGTTTATTTTTTTTGAGTTATTTTTCACACCGTTGTGAAACTATGTCCTAGAAAAGGTTTGTTTGACTAAAAGCAGCATATTCACTAAGAGAACACTGGGAACACTTTGAAAATAAAACAGAGATGATCGGAGTTGGACTTTGGAGTGATGAATTTGATTTTGAAGACTGCATGCAGCAAAAGAGAAAGAGAGAAGAGAAAATAAGTAGTAGGGGGTTAGACACTAGGAGGTGACATCTAAGGAATTGAACCATTTAGACTTTAGACTTTGTTTTGACTGGACAAAAACAAACAGAAGGAGGTTAACTTTCCCTCTGAAATTATGTTTCGTTTAACTTATGTCTTGATAAAATAGGCCTACCACTTTCAACGTATCAAATAGTCTGCTTTTTATAAAACTCAATGAAAACTTAAATGTAAATTAAAAAATATAATGAGATTAAATCCTAATAACTGAGTTTTTTAAGGGATCATGGTATGAGTGTTATAACGCCCTGATGAGGTGTCCATTATCAGAAAATAATGGACTTCTCCAAAGCATCCCTCAACTGCAATCAGGCTCTGACGTCGTACATTAATTTCAGCCACATGATACCTCATTGGAGCATTATTCCTTACACAATACATAATAGTTATAAATTAAAAATCATTAGTTAATTTCGATTAATGCAATTATTTGACACCCATAATATTGGGTATTTGTTTTTTTAGGGCAAATTCAATTTAAGTTGCATTTCACAGTTTTTTTTTAGTTTTCCAATGTTATGTCATATCATTGACAAATGATTAGCACTGTTCCAAATGAGAGGTGTGGTTGAAAGCTGTCTGTCCAAGAGCAAACAACCCACTGATGATACTTAACATAAGCACAAGCACCCACAAAGCCAGTTCTCTTTAGCTTCTGTCACCTTTTAGTGTTTAAATTTTACATTGTAATATTTTGCTTTGGGGTAAAACACATTTTAATTATTAAAGAAGTTAGTGTTGGGGAGTAAAGTAAATTTTCTAAACACACTTGTTGGCAAGAATCTTGTCATTCACAATAAATATTTCTGAAAGTAGTTAAGAAACCAACAACACATAAGTATTGCCAATGTTTCTGAAAGAACTACTCTTTTATAAGTCAAAGACATTTGAATTCTGCCATTTTGAGAGTTCACACATTTTTTTTGTTTTTTACAAGAAATATAACTTTAAAAGTAAGCAATAAATTACTTATAACAGATAAAAATGTTGCTCACATGTAACATTTATTGGACCTTACCTTTTTATTATTAACATAAAAACCTGAATTTTTGGTCAAATTTGCAAGTTAAAATTGACCAATATTTGTTAGCAGAAAGGAATTTGTTGGAAGAAAAGAAATGCAGGCCCTTATTACATCACACCCTGAAATCCTTGTCCACCCTTCCCTGGGGGACTTTTGGTGTCAGTATTGGTTGTTGATGAGTCTGTTGTCTTAACTCTTCCCTCCCCTAAGTTGAAATAGGAGACAGAGACAACAGGTGTCACAGCTTTACTTGGGACCTGACTGAAAACGTCAGGGAAAGTCCACCTAAAGCCACACCTGAGGAGAATCTACAAAAAGCCATCATTCTGAGTAAGTTCACTGCTTCAGCTTTCACACTGTTTCTGTCCTTTGAAGACTACACAGGTTGGTTTAAATACATTTTCAACTTTGTCCTATTTAACCAATAACTCCGAAATGTCTTTGGTTGTAATTTACCAATACCTAAAATATTGCAATGCTAAAAAGCTGTAATGTAAAAGTGATAATATTTAATTTGATTCAAATATTACAATTTACTTAAAATACCAAAATAAAGAATGTCATATTTTGAAAGGTTGGTTCAAAGCTTCCTTTGTCAGTTTCCAAAGTGATAAAAGTTTTACCAATTCACATAGAGTAATTTTCTGTTAAATGCATTTTGAAATAATTTTTATTTGGTTATTTAGGTCTAGACTACATTATATTGTTTTCTAACAACATTATCTGGGTCTCTCTGTTCAAGGCATGGAAAAATACAAGCCACTGCTCTGCATCGTCTTTATGACTTTGTCTTGGGGATGTATTAGGGTCTTTGCTCAGAATACTACGGATGGTTTGAGCACTACACCAGCAGGAATGCCTTTACCTGTTTCCAGTGACATTGTTACAACTTCTACCAAGAATTCGGCAATGACTACAATCCAGAGTGTGACAACAGGTATAGCTCAAAGAACAAGTTCAACCCAAAGTGTGGCAGCAGGTACAACCCAGAGTGTGGCTGCAGGTACAATACAGAGCGTTGCAGAGGGTACAAGCCAGAAAGTGGAAGGGGGTACAACCCAGAGCGTGGCAGCGGGAACAACAAAGAGCGTGGCATCGGGTACAACCCAGAAAGTGGCAGAGGGTACAAGCCAGAAAGTGGAAGGGGGTACAACCCAGAGCGTGGCACCGGGAACAACCAAGAGCATGGCATCGGGTACAACCCAGAGCGTGGCAGAGGGTACAAGCCAGAAAGTGGAAGCGGGTACAACCCAGAGCATGGCATCGGGACCAACCCAGAGCGTGGCAGCGGGTACAACCCAGAGCATGGTAGGAGGTACCAGCCAGAGTGTGGGTGCAAGTACAACCCAGAGCGTGGCATCGGGTACAACCCAGAGTGTGGCTGCAGGTACTACACAGAGCATGGGAGCACATACAACCCAGAGTTTTACGATGTCCGCAACTCAGAGCGTGGCCGCAGGAACAACCCAAAGCATGACAATATCTGCAATCCCAAGCATGGCACAAACAACCCAAAGCTTGACAATATCTGCAATCCCAAGCGTGGCACAAACAACCCAAAGCGTGACAATGTCTGCAACTCGATACGTGGAACCAGGTACAACCCAAAGCCTGGCTGCGGGTACAAACCAGACCGTTACAATGGCTGCAACCCAGAGCATGGCAGGAGGTCTAACCCAGAGCACGACAAACAATTCAACGCAGACTGTTTCAGCAGGTCCAACCCACAACACCCTGGCAGGGTACAACTCAACATATCAGCCCACCACAACAACAGCTCCCCCTGTGTCACCAAATGTCACTGTGGAAACTCTTCCAGTGAGTGATAACTAATTTGAGACAAATTACAACAGAAGGAAGAACGACACCTCTTTCATGAAAAAAGCAAATTTTCACACAAAGTATCGATCCTTTCTTTTTTTAGGGGAATGTTTCCAGAAATGAATGTGGAAAGACACAACTGTGTGCAGCAGAGCCCTCAGAATGTGACCCATCCAAAGAAAAATCCTGCTTTTTTCTTGGTGCCCAGCAGAAGAACGGTCAAAACTTTAACTTTTCACTCTCAGGACAGAGTGATGGTTATATTGCAGCAACTGTGTCAAATAATGCCAATGGGGTATGTCACCTTATAATATTACAATGACCATACATGTTCTGACCATCTAATGGTGTGTCTGCTGTTTCTGTGGTTTACAGGCTTTTAAGTGTTTGTTTTTTCCCCCACAGAAGGCAATTACCTATATCTGTGCCAACGACAACAAGAAAGTACGATTTTTTACTTCCATCTTGGAAAATGACGTACTAATATTTAGAAATGTAAGTTTTACAGTTATTGTTCATACACTTTTTCTATTTTGTCTTTTCATGTCCCTTGAATTTCCTTAAATACTATGTATTTGTTATCCTAATTATTACAAATTTTAGTTAACGTTTATGCAATTTAAAGCAGCAAAATCAAACATTTTGTTTTGTTGTCACAGGATGGGAAAGCAAAGATTATAGGGAAAAAAATGATGGGAAAAAAATAAAATCTCAAAAAATACATTTGCTAAAAGAAAAACATGTAGGTTGTACTTTCCTTTGTAAACAGTTTGAAAAAACTTACTGGATAACCGTGTCTCAGTAGGACAAAGGGTCTCTGACTGCAAGCCCTCAGCCTTCGAGAATGTTAAAATATTCTGGTATGGACATTAATCCTATTAGACACATCCGACCTAATGACGTTACAATATAGTAAGCAAGATTTGTAGAGGTAGACTTTCACACAGGTAAAGGATGAGTTCTAAATCAGGTTAACACTATTGATACAACCAGGGTAATGTGATATTTGGACAGACAAGGTGTATATTTGCATAAACTCCTTTTGTAAACTTTACTTTGTCAATTATTTTTCTGTTTCGTTTATCTTGTCTACATTACCGAGCAGACAGAAAAAACAGTGAGAGTAATGAAGACGGGGGAGAAATTGGGGGAGATCCCAAAAGTCAGGGGGACAAAAAGAAAAAAAAATAGAATTTGCCAAAGGTTTATTGTGGACAACATGTAAATATTTACCACATGGACACATTGGGACGTAAACATCCAAATAAACAAAAATGGCACACTTATAGCTAATAACTGCACAAACCCTCGTGTTTATGTCAAACACTTACATAACCTGTAGAAATACTTGTGTTTGTACAAGGTAAAGTACCTGTGCTCAGGTGAGTGTTTGTTAAGTTTTTGTAAATGGAAACCTGGATCTGCCCACAGAGTCTGCAGCACCAAATCCAAGGTTTGTCAAAGGCCACCTCCCTCCCGAAACACCCATATAAGATTTAAATTGTTATTTTTTTGAATTGCCTTCTAAAAATACATTTATAATATCATACTCTGGAAACTGATAACCCTTAGTGCCCCCACCCCTGCCAGTTCTAAGTAATTTAATGAGAAAATTCCTACTGTTTTAATAGTTTTTTTGCAAACAGAACCAACTGCAAAGCCAAATGAAAGAAAAAAAACATTCCAACAAAACTGCTTGGAAATGTACTAGTTATTACTTCTACATACCACACCTTTGCCTTGAGCATGTCTAATTAACCATGCAAAAATCTATGTTACTCTGCTGAAAACAGAAGTTAACATAACAGGTTTCATCCCTTGGCATTTTTCCCAAATTGTTGTCCCAAGTTGGTTTTTTGATTCAGCCGAGACTTGAAGGAAGATTTTTATAAATGAGTTTTCATACTTTGTTTCATAACTACCAAATATTTTTTTATTTATTTAAGGCTCACCTCTCTATAGAGTAATAACTATCGCTCCTTTGCAGCTCAGCGTAAACTCTGTGAAGGGCAAGGTCAACGGCAGAACAATCCAGTGCACATTCTTGGCTACAGTACCAGACCCTCTTGTTTCTGGAACTTCTAGAGCACGCAGAGCTACAGGCATCACCCTTTCCGTCTCAACCGGATCATACAACGCTAGTAAGAAGACATCTGAGACATTTCAATTGAAAATGTTTACATGTTTTAATGGGTAGTATCACAGAATCAATGCAAGTGTTTCCTCAGGTGAATAATTTTATAATCACTGTGTTTTCTTTTCTGATGTTTGTCACAGCTTCCAGTAGTGTGGGAACTCCAACCCCAGTAATTTCCACAAAGGTTGACAGCCTGACAGACATTAATGCTACTCTTGTCAATGAGATCTCCCCAAACACAACAGCTTCACCAGAAGGAAACACGACAGCTTTTCCTATAATTACCAGCTCTGCTGCAGCAGTTCCACCTCTACTGGTAAGTGATAACAAAAAAATTACAAAAACGTACAAGGGCTATGAAATGACATGACCTGTATGTCACATGCATGAATATATTTGTTTTTCCAGACTGCTGTGTCTAACAGTGGCTGCGGTTCTGAAAAACTCTGTGCAGCTGAGCCCTCATCATGCAACCCCTCTGCTGGAAGCACCTGCTCATTTTTGTCTGCCAAGCATAAGAGTGGTCAGATCTTTTCCTTTGAGCTTTCAGGACGGTCAAGTGGTTACATCGGCTCTGTCTTTTCTCCTACCACTATTCAGGTATGACAGATTGTACCATTGTAAAACATAATCTCGTATTAAAGAGCTTTGTGTATCAAATGAATATAAAATGAGTCTGGTTTTATGACACAGGGTAATAACGACTCAACCTATGTGTGCGCCAACAACAATGGTACTGTTAAATTCATCACTGCCGTCCTCAACGATAACACATTGACAGAGAAATTGGTGAGTTAAAATTAAATGGAAGGACTGTTGATGTCAAGGGATTTGAATTTGAATTTTTTTTGTGACCAAAAAACATTAAATATACTCATGTAGGACTATTTTACCTACTGTTACTCAAAGGTTTTTTTTTCAATACTTTTTATCCCCTACAGTACTGTACAGCGTTGTGTTCTTATTTCTATTTGTATTTTCCTGCAGCTGAACTTTACCGCTGGCTCTTTGAGGGGAACTATTACTGGAGATAAAATCCAGTGTATATTTGAGGCCACACTTCCAGACACCTCTAACCGAGCAGCAGGTTATTCAGTGTCAATATTAAGTGGAACTTTCAACTTCAGTAAGCATATTTAAAGGCTCCCATTGATCCATCATTTGTATATTGCTTTTAAAAAACTGTCCCTTTCTAATAATCTATTATTCTCATCCAGGTTCTGGAGCTTTAGGAACTCCTAAAACCCTTTTGAAAACCAATGTGGTAAACCTGACAGACCCTACCGCAAATGTCACCAACGTTTCCAACATCAACGGTACAAATTCTGGAGTGGTGCCACACCACCAACCTTTAATGCGAGGTACTTAAAGCGATGCATGGTTTTCACCACGGCACCAACATGATTTACAAAACATGACTTCTTCTTGCCTCTTTCCCTTTAGCTCTGCTAGTTCCTGTTGGCGTCTTGGCTCTCACCATCCTAGGACACTGATTCAGTCACTTCTCATCTATTAACAAATGCCAGTGAATGTACATTTTTGAAGCCAATTCCCACAAGAGCATTCCCTGTAGATTTACTTTCAAATCCATTATGCAGTTTTCTGAATTATTTTACAAGTGTAAAATTGGTGTAACAGTAGAAAACAATGAAGAGTTCAACGTCTTGTATGCAAGTTTTTAAATGCATGAATGTAGTATCTCTGCTCCTTCAAAGAGGTGTAGAGGTCTTCAAAACCCCATAATTGGAGTTTACAAAAAGCTTTACCACTGTTACTAATAAATGTATGTTCTTTTGACATGAAAATGTATTTTTTATAAAGTCTGATAACTTTTTAACCCTGGAAATGTAACCTTATATCTGCTGAGAGGGTGTTGCTAATGGATCATTTGAGATTTGGTCGCTGAGACAGCTCAAAAGTAGGATGTTTACAACAGCCAATGAAATTTAGTGTAATGGCTTCAACATTTTAACACACAAACACTGAAAGCATGTGTAGCTGCACAGTGAACAAGTGTGGAGGACAAATAATTGTAATATTAAGTTTAACAGGTTACCCTAGCATTTTGTTCAAAAAATGTAAACATATTTATTTAAAAAAACTATTCTACTTTGAGGCTTCTGAAAATAAAGGAAATGTTGTTGTCAAATCTCCATTTTGTTGTGTATTTTACTCTTACTTACTCTTTTACTACTGCTAACTACAGGTTCTCCTCATTTAAAGTATCTGCTGAATGCAGTTATGTACAACACAGAACTTACACCAGACGGAACATTTGTATTATGAACTGCGTAAAGGCATCATTGGTGCAAATACTTCTCATCCCTCTGGGGCAATGAATGTGCTGATATTATCTTAAGCACAAACAAATAACACTGCTATTTATATTAAAGTTCTATCACACAACTTTTGCGGCCTGCGCTTAAGCAAATCGCAGGTAATAAAGATAGCAGCATTGTTGTTGATTAGCTGCTGGTGCGACTGATCTGATAGTACCTGTTCCAGCTCCAGGTTAAAGTGTACAGGAAGCTTACTCACACAGATCAGTAGCTGTTATTTGATTCAAACCAACCTTTACAGCACAAACTAGACGTGATCAGGACTTTACAACACAGAGCCCAGGCGGTGCCCACAATCTCTGACGGCAAGACGAAAGAAGAGCAACATATCCGTCAAGCCCTCCGAACCTGTGGCTATCCCAACTGGGCATTCACCAGATCCCAACATCCAGGAAAAAAAGACAAGAGGAAACAAGAGCCTAAAGGGAACAGTATTTCAATTTCCTTATATCTCAGACCTGTCTGAGAAACTAAAAAGGATTTTCAAACAACATAACATCCCAGTTCATCTCAAACCAGTTAATACTCTCAGACAAAAACTGGTTAGCTCCCCAACCCCCAGCTGAGGACAAAGGACTCTTAACAACCGGAAACCATATAGGCTAAATTGACAATACCATCCAGTTTCAGGTCTGACTCCTCGCCCATGAGCCCATGTACCAGCTCTTTTACCAGCTAATTCAGAATTGACAAAGCCTCATGGATAAAAGGTGAAACATCTTCTAACTTTAAAAACTACCGTAAGTCCAGATGACAGCCCCTAAACCTACTACTATGATGGAATCAACCTGCATGAATGAGAGTCTTCACAGACATACTGGACTCAGCAGTTAACCCTTGTGCTATCCTAGGCACTCTAAATTTGGGAGTTGGGTCATCTTGACCCACTAGACAGTGCACTGAACCTTTTCTCTTCAATGATTTGTGATCTTCACTGGTGTCCATGGATTACATGAAATCTTTCCACCTTTATCCACCTTTGTCATGGTAGGGAGAACACGTCAATGTAAGGGTGGGGTCATCTAAGATAGCACAAGGGTTAATGTCATTAGTATTGGTGTGGACTGGTGTATTACCATACACTTTAAACACCATCCATCCATTTTCTTAACCCATTTTGTACCTTTCGGGGTCACAGGGCTGCCGGAGTCGCAGGGTTGCCAGACTGGCAAACCTGGACAGGTCTCACACTGTCGCAGGGCCACAATCACACACCCATACACGCTCACATTCACTCTCAGGGACAATTTAGAGTAACCAATTAACCTATGAAGCATGTTTTGGGATGGTGGGAGAAGGCTGGAGTTCCTGGAGAAAACCATGCATGAATGGGGAGAACATGTAAACTGGCCACAGAAAGGTTCCTAGTTTGTGATTCTTTTGGGTCCTCCAGCTGGGACTAGAACCAGGGGCCCTAACCACTGCACCACCGTGCAGCCCCCTTAAACACCAAGTTGTATTTTGTTATTTTAAATGTACAGTATATGCTGCATATGACTAGGAGCAAAATGAAGTGGAATTTTTGAATAAGCTTGCTTTGATCAGCACTTTTATTCAAAATGGCAAGCATTTAGTGTCTATGTCATTGGTGACATGAATGTAGATATCACAGATAAGAACTCTGCTTTTGCTAAGCATATGGATGATTTTTGCACAGAAAATATATTTATTTTGTGTTGTGGAGAGTTGCTGTCAGCAGAGAGATACACATTAATAAGAAGCATGGCACACTACATTATAATTGGAACATTTCATCACTACAGCTGATGTTTAGGCTGCTTTGGCACACTGAAAAAATGTATATGACATGTACAATATTGGTCACATCCCTGTAGACATGACCAATGCATTTTACTGTATACCTGCAACAGTACAGCACTCAAATAATCTACTAAAGACACTTAGACTGATCTGCTCTGTCTAAAAAAGGCATTGCCTGTTATTTCACTTATAGTGATCATCTGCTCAACAGTACCTCCATACCAAGAGAGGCAGTTATGTGTGATGACAATAACTGCATAGACAGCATGCATCAGGCATTGTACAGTGATTTAGTCAGTGCTTTACTTGAATCAGGTGTGCCTTTCCGTAAATGCAAAAAAAAAAAGAAAATTTAGGCCACGCTGGAGCACTAAACCCCAAGCTGAAGCCCGGGATGTTATAAATTCTTTTACAGCGGAGTGGATGCTTCCTCTCCAAACCCCGCAAGAATTCAGTGAGTGTCTGTGCCATAAAACTTCCTCCTGACGTGATTTCAATGAACAGATCCTCAGTTTATTGAGCTAAAATCAGCAGGTGCTGCTGTCTGAAATGGATCTCTCAACCAGTCTCATATTTAGCACTGATATCTGGGAAATATTTGAGAAAAAATCAAGGCAGGGAAGACACGTACAAAGGGAATGATTCGTTACAAAGTATAAATAAATGAAATACAGGATCATTTATTTTGACTGAAACTGTGGGGCACACCACCCTGTGATCAGATTCTTCAACAAATCTAATCAGAGCAAAGAAAGGCAGGTGTAAGTATCCAATCCATACTAGTCGTATGTGCGAAATACATTAGCGTCCAGGCGGCATTACTGTTCTTTTAGGACGTCAAAACAGCCGTTGACAACACAAATTACCTCTTCAAATGTCACAGTTAGGATTAAGTTGATGTAAGTGACGTAAGACCCGCGGCCCTGAAGCATTGCCCCCCTCCCCCCATTCCCTGCTTTTCCCGCCGCTTGATTCGCGCCCCCCTGGGATGCCTCCGTCCCACCCCAGGGAGGTATACCCCACAGTTTGAGAACCACTGAATTAACCTATGAAGCATGTTTTTTGTCAGGGAGGAAGTAAACCTTTGCATGCATGGGAGAACATGCAGCGAGGTCCCCATTGGTGTTCTGTTTCGGGTTCCCCAGAAAGTACTTGAACTGGGGCCTTCTTGCTGTGAGGCAAGAGCGCTAACCACTGCCCGCCCGCACGCTGGCTGAAAATTTTGAATGTTGGTTAAGCAGCATTACAGACTCTCCTTTGATGTCACTAAAATATCAAAGGGTCAAAGACCAAATTTTATTTTTAAATTCCAATGTCCAATAATGCAGTTTTTAAGCTTCCCATGATGTAATCAATAATTATAGTTAAGAAAGAATTAGTATGACCGTGTTTTCAAAATATACTTTAAAGACTAATCAATCTTTTAATTTGGTTTTGGAATAAGCCCATATTTGGTTTTACACACTCACTGTGGAGACTTTCATTAGGCGGCTGGGGTCCTTGGGCAAGACCCTTTGTGCTTCTCCCTAACTATGTAGCCACAAGGGGGCCCAGGTCGAGCTAAAAGCTCTCCTAAATTGTCAATCTGGCGCAGAGAGACAGGGAGGTCATTCCAAAGTTGGGGAGCGACTGCCTTAGTTTTAAAACAAGTTTTTGGAACACAAAAGATTCTTATCAGTGGACCTCAAGGAACGTGCAGTATAGGGAGTTAAGGGGTTAAACCGAATTTTTCTTTATTTTTTTACTTTATGGGTATTACATGAGAGGTTAAAAATAGGAGGAACAAACAGGCACACAGCTAATTACAATTTAAAATGCATTTATAAAAGAAGGGTCTGGCTGATGCAGCTGCAGAGATCACAATACTTCTCGGGTGTCTTAAAAAATGAAAAACCAAAGTTTTTTTTTCCCATTATGCAGATGTGAAACTTCACACAGATGTTCTATGATGTTTGCTTCAAGTCTTCATGAATGCTGAGAGGTGTGGAGGCATGTTAACTATCAAACAATGGTCCTTCTTTCGTTTGAAGTTTTTATGCTCAGCCTGACTCGTCTCTCATCCTGTATTTCTTTAAGAGTCAAACTCCAGCTGCTCAATCTCCTCTCGTAAAGCCTCCGCCTGGCCCACTAAATCGAAACCAGGCAGTGTTATGCTCCGTGACTTGTGGTGTTAGTTTTTATGTTTTTTTTAACTATAAAAGATAGATGTCATGAATGGTGTGAAGCTCCTCCTTGGTTTTGCTCGGTTGTAATTGTGTTCGTGTTAAGCCAGGACAGCGTTATCTCTGACATGAGTTGTGAGACACCTTCTTGCTCTATAGTTTGTATATGAACCCATTAGGTGTTGATCACATGCAAACAAAATAAGTATCAATTACTAACACTGGCTGCAGTTAGTAAAAACTGCAAAAACGTGCTCCTTTTTGTCTGCCGAGATTCAAGTGGTCAAATCTTTACCTTTGAGCTTTCAGGCCTGTCAGGGGTTTCCATCGGCTGTCTTGTCACCTTCAATTTCTGCCATTAAAGACTCAAACAAAGTAAGATGTTTTCATGAGAACATCTTGTATGAGGATAAATATGTAAACAAGTGTCGAGTACAGGTTTTCCAGAGCAGATGTAATGATGACTATGCCAACTGGGTGCCAACAACAGCGATGGTGATGTTACATTCATCACTGCCTCAGTGAATGGAATGGGAGTCAGCTGACTGCTTGAAGATTCATCTTTTATCGGAGCAGAGAGAAGGACAAACTTTGCATTTGGTACCTCATATCTCTGGGATAAACCAAAAAAAAGTGTTTAGCTCTTCTGTAACAGAA
Source organism: Oryzias sinensis (assembly GCA_037389245.1). NCBI lineage: Eukaryota > Metazoa > Chordata > Actinopteri > Beloniformes > Adrianichthyidae > Oryzias > Oryzias sinensis. Next base: position 26,330,422 of record CM074505.1, on the reverse strand, counting down.
CATTGGTCCATTGTTTCTTCATCTTTTTTTTCTTTATCCATAATTAAAGGCCAGTCTAAAAGCCTGCGGCGCGGAAAGACCATTTGAAAATTCGCCAGCGCTTTATTATTTTTGTGTTATCCTAACTATAGTCATCTCTGAAAATGCACAGCAACACACATGTTACATGTTTAGATTGTGCATGAATCTTCATAGAATCGATATTTGAAACCTACATATTTTTTTTTTAACTTTTCTGTTTGTGTGTACGAAGCAGTTTCACGCCGACAAAGAAACTATCCATTGTAAATTCCAATATTGGTAAAAACAATTTTTGCACTCAGTAAGGGAAAATATTTGATCTTTTTCAAGTGAACATTTTGTGAACACTGTTTCCGTGTGCAAGTTTCCGTCCTTCCTAATCGTAAGGAAACAAGTTATATTGTCAGATAAAATGGCTGATTTTTATCATGTCATGTCGTAATTCCCTATCTCCTGATCTGATAAAATACCTGAGTGTCGACATTGGGGATGTCGGTCTCTTGGTTGTTCCCTCCTTCTGTTTAAATAGAGGCACACACAGAACAGGGGTCATAACTCCAGCTGGCATCCTTTTGGACTCATCAGGAACATCTAACTGTTCAGGACTATTATTCCCTGGGACTCTTTGGCTTCTGCACTTACAGTAACCTCTTCCTTCTGTAGGACTGAAAAACAGGTTTATACAGGTAGGAAAAAAATGTTTATCTTTTCTATCCTTGTTATCCTATATTAAAAAGAATTAAACAAACTACTGAAATTCAATACGTCTTTTTGGGATGTTTTATTTTGAAATAATGTTAATAAAGAACTAAAATTAACAATTCAAAAGGATCGTTGTTGCTTTAAAATCTTTTTAATTTACTATTCTTTTGTTTGGACTAGACCTCAGAAATATAACACACACCACTTCATTAGAAATAGACCAAAAAAAAAGCCGTTCCAATACTTTAAAATCTTTTATGAATAATATGTATATTATCAAATTTCAGCATAACAGTTTTAATGACACTTTTTGTGTGCGGATGCAGGACCAGAATAAGCTAATCCTAATTTTAAATGGTTTACTAAAACAGTTTTGCTTCTAATATAATTTTGAAATGTAAAAATATGCAAAAATGATATGCTTGATGTTAAACCACTGAAATTTAATGCCAAATAAACCAAGACAGAATGGTTTACAAAAACCACTACATTTGATTTTGTTTAAAATTAACTCAAGCCTTTATTTTCTTTATTTCTTTCCTTTATTATCTTTTTTTGTAACTTCATCATTGGATTTTCATCAAGTGTATGCAGGTGCATTAATACCGTCATAAATCTTTACTTTTCCAAAACATTACTTTAAATCCAAAAAAACCGTATCCATGTTTTTTATTAGCGGAACTACCTCACTGTTTGTTAACATTGTTGTTGAACTGGCTTTCTCCAAGGCATGGACAAGTACAGACTGCTGCTCAGCGTCCTCTTTGTGACTCTGTCTTGGGGTTGTATGAGGACATTTGCTCAGACCACAACAGACCCAGCCACCACACTAATAGGAAACACCAAAGAAGCAAGCACCACGGCTGAAACAACACGAAACATTGTGACCAACACAACAGCAAACATCACGGCTGGGACAACAGCAACCATCACGGCTGAGACAACAGCAACCATCACGGCTAAGACAACAGCAACTATCACGGCTGAGACAACAGCAACCATCACGGCTAAGACAACAGTACCGGCATTGGTTGCCAATACTACTCAGCCCCCAACAGTTCCTCCAGTGCCATCAAACAACACTGTGCTTCCTCTTCCGGTGAGTGGTTTCAGTTAAATCTTAGTACAGCAGCAGGAGGAGGCAGTAGGGCACTTTAGTCCTTACATTTATGTACAAAACAGACTTTTTTCCACATGTTGTAATGGACCCTCCCTCTTCACAGGAGAATGTTAACAATACTGGATGTGGAATGAAAAAACTGTGTGCAGCAGAGCCCTCTAAGTGTAACCCATCAACAGATTCATCGTGCTTCTTTCTTGCTGCCCGGCTAGCGGAGGGTGACAACTTTGAATTTTCACTCTCAGGACAGTCAGATGGCTATGTTGCAGCATCTGTGCTGAGTCCTGCCAATGGGGTATGTCCTGTTTCAGGAATAAATCACACTTAATTGCACAGTTGGCCCAAGTTGTACTTTCTGTTTTTGTAAATGCTGTCTTTTCTTTACTTCACAGAAAGAAGTGACTTATGTTTGTGCAAAGAGCAACAAAGAAGTGAAATTTTTTGGCGCTATCAAGGAAAATAACGCATTGACAAAGACCACTGTGAGTTCTACAATTAGTCTTTGTACAATCTGACTGTTACCATTCAGCACCTGATAAGCTTTCTTAAGGAATGCATTTGCATTCATCCTAACATGTTTGATGCGGGCTGATAATTGTTACCAATATTTAAAACCTTAAATGTCTCAGCTCAAGATTGCAAAAAAGGTTATACAGTAAACCCTTGTTTTTCGCGGGGGTTACATTCCAAAAAGAACCCGTGATAGGCAAAATCCGTGAAGTAGAAACCTTTTTTTTTTAACAATTATTATACAATTAAATACTCTATTATCCATTGAAAAGAAAGAACAACCCGTTTTACAGGCTCAAGCATTTGTTTCACAAATAAAAGTACTTTAGAAAAGGTTTTTCAACAAATAACTTCTGTACTGTACTGTCAAATAACAATTTTAATCATCAATGTGAACAGAAGGCTTCAAATCGCGGAGATTAGCCCCGCCCACCGCGACCCGAGAGTAATTGGATTAAACGGGAGAAAATTTAAAATGATTATTAAAAACATACAAAGTACGGTTGGACAAATAGTGACTCAGGTATATTTCACTGCTCTTGAGCCGCTGCATCCTGACTCCGCTCTTCAGTGTTTTCTCCCTTTGAAGCCCGCGGTGCAGCTGTGTTTGTTCGGGAGAAGAACACAGTGATTGACAGTTGTTGTTGTCGCTCTTTTTTTCATGGGTTATAGAGAAACTCGAAATTGCAAGATGATTTGAACGTATCTGTTGTAAATTTGTCAAGCTGATTTACGTACGTGTACATATTAAACTGCAACGTTATTGACGCACAGGTAGAGAAGTGGAGTGACTTTTTAGCCAATCAGAATGCAGAACACAATGCACGATGCAAATCCGTGAAGTAGCGAAACCGTGAAAAGCAAACCGTGTTATAAAAAGGGATCACTGTATATAAGTTTAATGTGAATATATATATATATATATA
>CM074505.1:26126285-26327058 GCA_037389245.1 Oryzias sinensis | reverse complement strand
ATATATATATATATATATATATATATATATATATGAACAGCCAGCAATTTTTTCATAAAGTGTGTAAAGGTTACCTAACAAATGGAGGAACATTTAGTGGTTTGTAGATAACACCAATGCAGGGGTCACCTTTTTAAAATGATCATACTTTGAAAAAAGGGTTAAAGTTTTACATAAACAACCTGTGTTAAGTATAAATTCTTACTGTTCTGCAGCTCCACGTGGACTCTGTGAAGGGCAAGGTCAACGGTGCAACAATCCAGTGCACATTCCTGGCCACAGTACCGGAACCTCTTGATTTAATAAACAAGACTAGAGCACGAAGAGCTACGGGTGTCACATTCTCAGTCTCAACAGGATCATTCGACGCAAGTAAGTCAGCATTTGTACTGCGTCTTAAGATGAATTCCAAGAATGTGATAATAGATTTCAGCACATATACAGGGATATAATACTAACAAATAATCCTCTTTTCTTTGTCTCTTTTAGCTACTGAAAGTTTGGGAACACCAACTGCAGTAATAAGAGCAGATAATGTTGACCTGGCACAACCTAATACTACAGTTTTTAATGTACTTACACCTGCTCTAGTTCCAGTATTGCAAGTAAGTGATGAAAACACATTATAAGTAATGTTTAGGGTAAATAATGACATTTTGTGTATGTCTCATGGATGAATTTATTTTATTTTGCAGACGGCTGTATCTGACACCGGCTGCGGTACTAAAAAAACCTGTAAAGCTAAGCCCACATCATGCAACCCTGCAGTTTCTGGCAGCACCTGCTCCTTCTTGTCTGCCAAGCAGATAAGTGGTCAGAATTATTCCTTTGAGATTTCAGGACAGTCAAGCGGTTACATCGGCGCCCTCTTATCCGTTGACACTACTTGGGTATGTCAGGCTTTATCATCCAAGACATTAACTCCATGGAAACATAACCTCAAAAATATCATTTTTTTTGTACGAAGACAAATGTGTAAACACGTATCATGTCTGTTTTCCAATGCAGGGTAATAACGATTCTGCCTATTTGTGTGCCAACTACAATGGTAATGTCACATTCATAACTGCCCTTTATGACGGGACCCAGCTGATTGTAAGCTCGGTACGTTCTTTTATTAATTTTTTTGGCGTAGTGTCGGTGTCCATTTCATTATACCTAACACAAAGTTCATGTTGAATTCGAAACAAGAGTGCTGATAGAGCGTTTTTTTTTTTTTTTTTTGCTTTCACTGAGGCCCAAAACATTCACCCACACACACAGCTATACTGATGGTGGCAGAGTGGGCTTGCAATGTGGGGTTCAGCGCTGAATTTTGTTATTCTTCTGCAGCTGAATGTGACCTCTGGATCTGTGTCAGGGAGAGTTGATGGAAGCACAATCCAATGTACATACGAGGCCACACTTCGAGATACCAATACTCGAGCAGCAGACTACGCAGTTGCCTTCATCAACGGAACCTACAATACTGGTGAGCACCATCCATGTCTGCCATTTTGGCCTTTTATGTCAAGCTGTGCAAACAAAACATTGAACTGTCTTCCATTTGCAGTTACTAGAGCTTTGGGAGCTCCCTTCATTTTATTCAACACCAGTATATTAAACCTGACTGATATTACAAATAGTTCTCCTGGCGTGGTGCCACATCAGCAATCTCTACTGCATGGTAAATAATATGCGATTTTCAGTTGGATGTAGGTTTTTGTAAAATGTACACAATCACTTCAGATTTTTTTTTTCTATCTTTTTCCGTTTCAGTTCTGCTGCTCAGTGCTGGTATTCTGGGTCTCACCATCCTGACAGGACACTGATTCAAATGACACGTCCGTCATGCCTGATCTAAACCTTGGCTAAGTGCTCGAGAAGGTTCCTTTATTTGAGATATGCAATGAACGAAATATTTTCTATTCCTATCTGAAATGATTATGCTATGATTAAATTATGAAGCCAATGTTGGCTGATTTTTTATAACTAAGATCATTAATCCTTTTGAATTTAAATAATTAACACGAATGTGTTGCCTCAGTGTGATAATTGTTGGATCCAAAAAAGTGAAAGTGTAAATCAATAAAATCTGATTCCAGTAAAGGTTACTGTGTCAGAAGCAGAAGTTAATTTTGTTGTCAAACTTAAAAAACAAACAAACAAGTCATTCTGCTTCAACCCTGTGCTTTTTTTGTTTTTCTGGCCAATTGGACCGCGGTTCTGTGACTGATCTACCAAGTTTAAACTGTAGTACAAGTGCAGTAACTCTTTATCCACTGAGATGTGAAGCTTATGACACAATATCCGCGCTGCTGCAATGCCGTTCACTAAAGCGAAAGAAAAATGCATGCACTGACCAAAAGCAGTCGACATTTAGTCGGCCAATTGGTCTCTATGGTAAACTTCTGATCGCCCTCATTTCTGATTCATCTGCCATCTCTCTCCGCAATATTATATTATTGGGGGACTTCAATATCCATATGGACAATCCTACCAAAGACTTCACAGCCTGTACACAGTTTGGACTATTCCATCACATATCAACTATTAAGAACATCAGTTCGGAAACCCTGACTGCTGCCTTTACTCTCTTCTTATTGCTGATGGTTTTTCAACTCCCGACTATCTGGTTTTGCACAACACCAATAATCTTCAAGGTCTCTTTGTTATCTTGGCTTCACGTAAAACAAGATCATCAACCTTGTTTCATCCCCACCCTTAGACGGTTAAAAGCGCAAGGATACAACCGGCGGCAGAATGCCTGGGGTTCGTATTCACAAAGAACTTTATCAAAATCAAATTTTACATTACTGGAACAGCCACAATATACCCATTATTATGGTCTGATTATTCCTTTAGTGCTCAGAAATACTAAAAAAAACTGACCTTTCTCAACATATGGAATCTTCTGTTTTCATAAATACCTTGATCTCTTTTACTCAACTTCAATAAACAGGGTTTCATGTTTTTCTGCTCCAGCACTGAATAATTTCTGTCTGGCTTTGGGTCTGAAACACCCTCATTAAAAATGACAATTGGTGTTCTTCTAGCAGCTAATTTAGGTTTTCAATAAATTCTCATCCTTCTTGATCTGAATACGGCCTTTGACTATTGCTGCTCTTTAACAGAACCACAGGTAAACACAAACAGAACAGATCATCTCTGATGTGTCCAAGAAAACTCTGAATCTTGATAATGAATCCTGACACGCACATTGACCTGAGTTCACTTGTTACAACTTTCTGAGAATGGAAGCTTGGCCAAGACAATGCGCAGTGACAATTTTGTTTGATCCATGCACTTAAAAAAATGCCTATTTGTGAATAAACTTATCGTCTCAAAAGTGTTTTTATTCAGGAAAAAAAGCCACCATTTCCAGTTGCTGTGAACAGCAAAAAAAAGCAATAAAAATCAAACTGATATTTTAATCTAGACTGCACATTTAGTGCAGCTGGATTTTTTGTTAGTTGTGTGTAGCCCTGGCACATGGGAAACAGGGGTTCAATTCCCAGGGTGTGCAATAAATTTAATGCAGATTTGGTGTTTGGACAACACCCTTCACGCTACTGTCTACCTATGTAGCCACAAGGGGACCCGTCTAGGTCCCCCTTTGGCGGTCCCCATCCCGGATAAAATACAAGGTTGTATCAGGAAGGAGATCCGGCGTAAGAAATATCGGCCAAACTAAATGTGTGAATCAGTGGAAGCTAATTCGCTGTGGCAACATCTGACAGGATAAATTGAAAGGGGAGCAACTGTACTAATGCATATTTGTGGTTGTAAATTCTTACTTTAAACAGGCGAAATACTGCTCAGATAGAAACAATTACACAAGCTGCCTTTAAAATCCCACTCTGATTATCTTTTGATCTATTTTAAAAGAGCTCCAAGTTCTCTTTTAACTATGACTATGATGTTGGAAAAATGCAATTTTAGGCTTAACTTTCTTTATCTATGTCCTCCAATTAAGAGAAAAATGCCAAAAAACATATTCAAAACACAAAAAACTAAATTTTCATCTGAGTCTTTTGTCCAGCATGATCAATTAACTCTTGGATCTTTCATTGAAAAAGAAAATGAAACAAAAAAGAGGGCAGGATTTCTGTGGAACAGCAGGTTTTTCTTGGGCCTTATCACATTCCATGGGTGACTGTTTGTCATCAGATCCAACACACCCTCAACAAAGAGATCCCAGGCATGATCCTCTCCACTCACAGCACAAAAAAGATGACAGAAGGCTGTTCTTCATTTGGCATTTTCTAGTATTTAGCAAACTAATACAAAACATAGCTTCCAGAAAAATCCTGCTCTGTTAGTTAGACTGTTTTTCTTTCTCCTCTTCTTTGTAATGCTTGTCATTATGTTACACACAAACTACCTAAGTGTTGGTTTAAGCTTTTCCAGATCTATGCAGCAGATAAGGCGGGTCTGTCTCCGCTTGCTGCTGCAGGCGGAGGTGGAGGAGCTGCTGGACAGCATTCTTGTCAAATCTGCCATCACCACGTACCGACTGCATGTTCAGTGCGTGTGCTCACCACTGGTGTCACTGTGGAAAATACGCAGTTGCACTAATACGTTTTATTTCTTATTTGTCATCCAAATCTGAGTCTCAGCATTATTTAAGATGCCTAACTGCTAAAAGTGCTTTATAATTCATTTATTTGAATAAATGGGAAAGGTCAAACTTTGGGGGGTAAAGGGGCTTCTGCATGAACATGATGAAATCTAAATATCATATTAGTCCAAAACATGGCAAAAAATAAAAAACAACAAAGAGTTTTTGAATTTTTGTCATAAATACCATCAAATCCCAATTGCATAAAAACCTGTAAAGAGATTCAGCTATAGAAAAATCGAAATAAGGATAATATCAAAGGAAAATATAAAAGTCTAAATAACAAATAACAGGTCTAAGAGGAAAAGTTTTTCTTTCTACATCAATAACACATTTACAGAGACATTAAATAGGATTAAAATGTTTTTCTTGCCCTACACACATTCAATGTGCTTTTGAAGTTTGCAAATGTGCTTTACAAATTCAGTTGAATAAAGTTATGTCAATTTGAAGCAGAGATAAAATAAACATCCAGAGAATAATTTCTGTTCTGCAGACATGAGCAGAAATGCTCTAAACTAAAGAAATAGATCTTTTTGTCTTTGTCATATCAGAGTTATGCAGGTGACTCTGTCACCAATCCACCAGCATGACCCATCAAGACTTTCTGTTTCTGCTCAGGGCTGCTGAACTCCTAAATGCAGCAGACTTTCTTCAACGACAAGACACAAACATTTCTTTTGGAAATAACAGTTACACGGTTAAAGTAAAAAAAAAACAGAAAGTGTAATGCTGAAGTCTGTGGTGTCACTTCAGTGCATCAAAGCCCTGCAGCCTCATTCAGGAGGATTGTCAGAAACATGGCCTCCAGTCTAATGAATCATGGAATTTTAGGTCTGCTGCTTGCGCCAGGTTCACCCAAGTTCAGCCTTTATGAATATGTCCTCACACTTGAAGGAGCTATTTCCCAACTGCCTAGGTCCTGTGGCTGCGACACGAGCCCATATCATCAACCTTCCACCACCAAACAGCTGCTACACATGATGGAACTGGTACGTTTTAGTGGCTGATGTTATGCCAAGCATCTGAGCAATCCAAAAACTGTCTTGGTCTCACTGTGTTAAAACAAATTTTAAGACCTGCACAAGATTTCTGACATGTTTCACATTTTAGCTCTCAACTTTCACAGCATTGCAGGCCCAGCCTTCAGTTTAACATTCCATTTAGGTAAAGCAGTTTACTATGGAGCGGTTGTCTCAAAATGATCAACAGCCTTTCCTTCATCAGTGCGGTCTTTTTGGTTCCTGGACTCCCTTTTAAACATTAGCAGGCCAAATGCAGCGCTAACCATGAACACCTTTTACACTGGTTTTGAAACAGTTTATCTCCTTGTGTAATGTTTGAGATTTTTCAGACTTTTTGTTTAACGTAGATGACAACGTGGATTAAAGGAGATCAAAATTGCCACAGTTCTGAATGTCTTCTGGAAATAAATGGGTGAATCTTAACTTTTCAGTCTCCATTAAAAAATAAATCAAAGTTCGCACAAAATTAAAAATCAAACAAACAGGATACTTGTTTGTGTTGATTTTTCATTCTGCAAAACAAATATTAGTTATTTTATGTCTCTAGAGAATGAGGAGATTGAAAGCAAAAAGAGGAAAATATGCAAGAAAATACAACTATGAAGACAATAAACAGCACAGTTATGCAACATGTTTGATCTGCAAAAACCCTGTTTTTCCTGCTTTGAACTTTAAATGTGTTTTTCCAAAGAATGAGGAAAAATATCCTGTTAGGCAACTTCCTGGTTAAACCAGGGTTACAAAATGATCTTTAGATTTCATCTGTTCCCTTGTGCTTTTGAATAGGGGGCACAAGGGGGCGCTGTTGAATCATAGGTTAGAGTGGGTGCAGCAATCCAAAACCATCAAATACTATTCTACTATAGTAATAAAGAAGGAAATGGAAAAAAAAAACATACAAATAAAAAAAACAAGGAATTTAGAGTTTTTTTCCACATGTTTAAACCAATAAAACTAATTTAAACATGATTTATTGTAGTTTATTGTTCCAGGAAAATGTCTTGGAGTTTTAATTTTTCCTGGAATTAATAATCACAGCTGTTTAAAAAGAGTTTTCATACAGATGTAAAATGAAAGTGGAAAAGGTTTTCTAATCTGTCATATTTTCTTACTTCCTTTTTCAGCTTTTGGTCCAGACTTCCTTCTTCTTTTATTTCTTCTCTTGTTTCAGACAAGAGCCTAAATGTGGGTTAAAGGCAGTGGGGGGAGGCATGAAAGACTACTTAAGTTCTTTGCTAGAAATACATTATTTGTATCTCTTGTGGTCTGTACGTGAACTGGAATTATGATCATGGCAAATAATTATTATTGATTTTTTATTATTATTTATTTCTTTATTTTTTTATTTTAAACTTGTCCTGTCCGAAAGCCAAGCAAACAGATGAGAGCTGAAAGCCTTTTGTGTTGGACATATTTTACTTTTATAACAGGGGTTATGAATCTTATGATACACCAGATGTATATTTAAATAAACCCCTTTAGTAATTTCAGCTAAACTTTATTCATGTTAATTATTTTTGTAAATATTGTTTTTGGACCAGATGGAAAAGAAAAGCAGGAAAGAAGAGGGAGAGATGACAGATAAGGGGAGGGGGGTAAGGGGGGTTATTATAGTAGAGAGGGTAAGATCATGAGGTGTCAGAAAGCAACAAGTTGCTGGAGCTTTATGATCACAACTGACAGGTTAAGATGCATGACAAATCTGAAGTGGGAGGGGCCTGTCCACACACACACACATACTAAAATGCTACAAACACACCTGTTGGCTCCAAAAGTTTTCACACACAAACAAGTCTACATGGACATACTACCACTAACATTCACACACGCCTGCTTATGCATTCTGACTAACACATGTAAAACATTTCAGTCACGCAAACTGTTTGTGCAAAGGTGAGATAGCACCTGTGCTCGAGTGAGTGTTTATGTTCTTCTGGGGTGGGAAACGGAATGTAAAAAGAGGGAGAGAACCCAGCGGCCCCCCACCAAGGCCCCCACTGCAGCAGCAGCCGGGACCCCCCAACACCCGCACAGTACAGCAGATAGAGAAAGACAGCCCGCCGGGCAACCACATCTGCCACCCCGTGCAGGGCCAGCGGGACCGCCACAGCGGCCTGTGTTGGAGTATATATTTGTGATGTAAAGGGTGTGTGTACTAAAGGGTGTGGTTAAAATTGGCGGGGAGGACACTGAGAGGATCATGGCAAATTAAAAAAAATGTTCGGTGAAGAAGTTATCTTTTTTTTCCCAGATAAATGTTTTTTCTCTCTCCTGAAATTGTGATAGCAGACTGAACAATTTTGCCTATTTTCTAAAGTATGGATTTCTAAAAAAGTATTTTGAAAGTAATAAGAGCAAAAGGAAAATAAATCTAAAAGTATTTTATTACCCACACACCTTTCTTTTTTATTATTTTTTATTAAAATCCAACTTTCTGAAACTTTCTCTCTGAACTTCTTGCTGTTTCTAACATTATTTAATCTCTAAAGCTGCATTCACGCTGCCCTCGGCAACTCACAAACTTGTGTCCACTGCCAATGAAAGTGAATTCAGGGGTGTCAGCATCAAGGCCTCGAGGCCCAGTGTTCAACCTGCCATTGAAGCTCCTTCTTGGCTAAATACACCTGATCCAGGCAGTCTGCTGCAGACAAGGCAGGATGTTTGGAGAACCAGCAGGAGGGCGGCCCTTGAGTCTGTCACTGTGTAAACATGTGCTTCGGGCTTTTGCGTTTAAAACCTTCATATTCATCTTTAGTTACACATGTTTCTACAACCATTTTTGGGCTCAGCATACATTGTACAGTACAAGCGTTGCCAGCTAAGCCACATTGAACTTTGACCACTCATGAACTCGAATATGCTATTGATATATGGGTTTGGTTTATCTGGTGAACTAGTGAACCGACACATGGCAGAAAGCCTAATGACGTCTGCGACTGCTCTCCTGACATGATGGTAATCCATAACTGCCATTGCAAGCGCATATGCAATGCCCAAATAGTGAGATTTGCACTATTTCACACAAAGCCTCTTTTAATTGTAGGTGCCAAACATGCACTGGTAAATGGTAAAACAAACAAAAAGAAACCTCTTGTTTGTCCAGTGTGAACGCCATTGGCTAAATGCACGTTCAAGAACGCGCTTTTAGGGATCTTTTTTTGTCTGCGTGAACCAGAAACAGACGTTTGATGTCAGCCTTTGATTCAGACGGATTTAAATAAAGAAATACGCAAAAATACAATTTTAATAGGAATCTTTTATACATATCTTCTATGGTCAGAACATGTTAAAAACACCAAAACCCCAATTTTCACATATGTTTAAAGGAAACGTTACAACCTTGCATAAAGTACATACAATATGACATTAAAACTAGGAGACAAAACAGACAAAAGATAAAACACTGTGATAAAAGCAGCAACTAAACAAGAAGAAAAGAGAAAATAAAAAAGTCGCTTTTTAAAAAATTGACAAACAGTGGGGTGACATGACCCCATCCTCAGATAACACAACCGCAGCAGCACTGAAGTCCCTCAGCAGAGCAGACGTGTGATCATAAATGTGCTTGAAACACGTTTAAAGACCACAAAAGCTGGAGTGCAGGCCCGAAGCAACAAGCTGGTAGATTTCAGAAATCGATGGCAGAACTCTGGAACTTTATCACTCCAGTTTGGCAGCAGAAAAATACGAAACAGACGATTGCATGAAGGTCTGCAGACCTCTGCAGCTGAAAAAAATCTCATTGCTGCTTTAATCAGAGACGCTTAGATGAAACTGGTTTGCAAACTAGATCTAATGTTCACACTGGTTGGTGCAAATGCACTGAAATGGGGGTTTCTGTAAAACATCGGAGGCCTGTTTGGCGTTGCAGACTGGGTGTGGTAACATTCTCATTGTCTATTCATTAAGTTAGTCAGGAGGGGGAAAAATGGAAAGTTTGAGCGTGGAGTGGGACTGTGGGGCTTCTGTTAGAGCCGAAGGGGAGGAGAGCTGAGAGCGATGGGAGTGCGTGGGACAGCCGGCCTGTTGCAGAGGGGAGGGCTGTTGCAGATTGGACATTCCCGGGCTGGAAAAGACATCAGAGACAGCAAAGGGGAAGAAAGGAGGAAGTCTTTTCTCATGTTATTTTTACTCTGAAACTGTTTAACACCACTGAAACCTGAGAAAAGGGAAGATCCGACACCAGGAGAGGTCAAATACATGGAGAAAGAGCGGCTGAATCTGACCGAGAGCAGAAAGTTTGCTGAGAATGTGGAGAGGAAGCGGAGTCAGGAAAGGATCTGAGGACTATGTAAGAATTCCCGACTGAAGTCATGGTGAGCTCCCAGTTTCTGTGTTGTGTTTGTGTGACAGGCTGAAGAAAAAGGGACATTTCTGTCCAGGAAATACACTTCTGTTAGTCATTTGAAGAAAAATTTAGAGCAGCTTCTTGTTTCAACGGGGGAAGAACTTGCTTTCAAAAATTCCCTTCATGTCAGCCACATTTGAGTTTGGAAAAAGTTGAGTCTGCACATCCATCAGTCTTCAGGGTTGCAAAATCCCAGAGACGGAAGATGAAGACATGATGTCAGTCGTGTGACGTTGGTGAGTTCTGTGGCTGCCTTGCAGATAAACGAACGAGTGTTGTGTCTCCTTGGATTTTGCTAACAGCCCACACCCACTGATGGGTGAGCCGCAGAGGCTGCGAGAAGATAGCAGACACATGCAAATATGCATGCTCGCAAATTCATTTCAGAGAAAAAAAGGCATGGAGAAAGATGGATGAGGGTCATATTCCAGCTTCTGTGCAGGGTGGAGCAGTTTGGCAGAGAGGGGAGGAGGGGACAGCTGGGGAGGGAAGGAGCCTTCAGCTCCTTTTATTTTAAGAGGCTTGGGCCATTGCAGCGGTGGTTTCTGTGATGCCACATTTTCCACATTGGACCTGGGAGAAAATGGAAAACAGAGAGAAATCAGAACAAGGCATGGCATGGACGTCGGAGGAGGAGGAACATGTGCTGCACAGTTTCACCTCCCGCTGTGCTCAGTTGGGTTTGAAATGGAAAACAGCAGCAAAGAACAGTCAGGGCCAGGCAGAGTGAAGGCTCTCTGCTGCCACCTCAATCCGTTTGCATTTAATGAGTGACCCTGACCTCTGCAAGGATCGTGTCTGCAGAGGTGGACGTGGCTGCTGCCACATAGGTGCTAGAATGCAGCAGGAAACCATGCACCCTCACTGTTTTCTAGTCCCAGACTGCCCTCCAAGAACATGTGACATGAGTAATGCTGTCATTTCTTTTGAGGGATTGATTAATTATGACATGTGACACCAGCAAGAAATTTTGTTCCTGTCTTGAACAAAACAAAAAAGCAAATCTAAACCATCAGGACCAATTTAACACCTCACGAATCCATTTTCTGGGCAATCCAAGAAATATTCACAATGAACTTCTTATGAACATCATCATTCAGATGTTGGTACGTTATTCCACAGTTTAACACACCAGCAAGACCTGTTTGGTGAATTTGATCACTCTCAAGACTAGGATGCAGCAGAAGAGAATCAAAGGGGAAGATGAGACACAAGGAGGAAACACCGGAGGAATTAAACTATTTATACTTTGGTATTTGTTGTAACTGGACAAAAACAAATTGTAAGAAGTGATTTGAAATTATGATGTTTAGACTATTTACCCGTTTCCTCTTCTGCTGCTGAGCAAGTTCGGTATGGGCTCTGCAGCCGTTACCATGACAATGAGCCGAATCAAATTTTCCTGAAAAATAACCATATTGATGTAGTAATAATTGATTTACTATGTATTTCTTTTGGAATTGACAGTGCTGGAAATGTCAGAAGTGGAAAGTTGCACAGGAGCATCCCGGTAGCTGGAATTTTACTAAGCAGCCTGTTCTTTCATAGAAGCTTAGAGAAGCAGTCTGCATGACAGCTGATGATTTATGCACCTGAGCACATTTCAGCCCTTGAATGCAGAGTTTGATGGCTGCCAAAGCAAACAGTTAAAGCAGCAAAAAACCCTCAGGATCAGAATGATGCTGTCACTCACAGGAACCTGACTTTTACGTGGTTTCCTGTGATTGTCCAGACTTTCTGATGTGCAGTGCACATGAACATGGGTTGGTTGTAGTTCTGCAGCTTGCAGCCTGTGATTCCATCCTCACATCATCTTCATTTATGAAATTGTTCATCTTTTTTTTAGTCAGACATTAATTGTCATATGAAAAAAGGAACGTGAGACAAAATTAAACACATTTGAGCTATAAATTGTACAAGAAAATTCACTTATCACAATGCAGACTAGAAAGTTCAACCTAATACAATAGCTTTATTTTTCTTAGTCTTTTTGATTCTTTTTTTAGGACTTTGTGTAGTATTTAGCCTCCCTGCTTTTTTTGGTTCAGTGTAAGGATCTTTAATCCTTGATTAGATAAAAACTTTATTGTGTTAGTTTCAGTATACAAATGACTGATTGTTATACATTCAAGCAAAGAAAGGTTATTGAGCTCTGACAGGATGCATTGACGGATGGAAAGATTGATAGATGAACTATGTACTGTACACACATCCTATAACAAATATGTGATGATTCTTAACTTTTTATATGAAGTAAACATATTGGATGGATTTTTATTTTCGGAAAGAGCTTTATTAAATCCTTTAAATCAGAGATTTCAGAATGTCCAATGAAATGATGAATCTTATGTTGCAGAGTCAGTGATGGTGTACCACAACGCTCTGTGCTTGGTCTATTATTTTTCAAATTTCATCTGCTCCTCTTAGGTAACAGAATCTAGCAAAACAGCGCTCATCCTTTCATGTTTTTTTCCAGCTGTTTTAGAGTTTGGAGTTAGCATGTTTCATCACAAGAATACCGTCCTAATTCAAAATATTCCCTAGCCCAGAGGTGGGTAACTCCAGGTCTCAAGGGCTGATGTGTCTTTTTCAGGTATCCATGGTGATTGGCCAAATCAGATGTGTCCAGTCAATAAAGTCAAGTCAGAGTTGGGTATGTTGGAAAACAAGCAGGAATGTGACGCCCGATGCCCGAAGAGAGTTCAGGTTCAAGTTCTTGTTAGAACCAACTGACAATGCACTCATCTTCCTTCAGTGGGAGCATCGTGAGAGCCTGATGTTTTAGCACAGGACAACCAGGGAAAACATCACATGTGTTTCAGAAACGGCCGGTTCTGCCTGAATGGCTTAAGTAAAATGTAGTTTTAGAATTTTCCCACCAAAACTCAGTGAGGCTGAAGTTTAACTCTGAAAGTAGCGTATCCTCCAACTCTAGTTGGATTTATTGACTGCATAAGAGAACTGGTCAGAGAGAATGTGACATACCCCATAATAAATGGCTTACTTCTGGCCCCAACTAAATGAATTCAATTCAGACGCCATTATTTTGCTATACAAAGGTTGCCATGTCGGACCTGGACGACATGAGTAAGCAGTGATTAGTTTGAATCACCTCTATGGCAACCACTCTCTCCAAACAGGTGTAAGCTTGTTGGAAGGCCATACCTTAAATCAAAGCGGGAAAATCTATCAATCTTACGTTTCAAATGTTTGATGTGACACGCATTTTATTGAGGCATCTGATTGGTCAGTTTTTAACTTGAATAACTTGCACTACAGCAAAGATATCATGGAGAAAATTGTGGATTATCAAGAACATGTTAAAAAGGTATCAACGTGGTTATTCTGACCAATAGAATGACAGACTAATAGCTGTTTATGTCTCTAAAGAAGTCTATGGGATTTCTGCTTCTTGGAACCAGCAGGTATTTCCTGTTTGGAACGTGAGGGGGGAGGGGTCACTCGGTCAAGTTGTCATATACAATCAATGTCTGGATTCAAATGACAAACATAGATTTTCTGTGTCCCTGCTAACAACAACATTTATCTATTCATTTCAGAAGGCTTTTAAATCACAGCTGTTAGGTTCTTGCATAAACAGGACATACTTGGATTAATGATGGGGTATCACAAGCCCGTTCAGAGCTTCTAGGGATCCAGCATGAGATCAAACAAGCTAACTTCAGAGCGGAAATCGGCCTCTATCCCATTATTTCCTCAAATTTTGACTCTCCACCTTTTGTCCTTCATGCCCTTCCCTCAACTTCTCTTTCTCAGTCAGCATCTGCCTCTCATTGTCCCTTTAATCACTTCGTCCTGCATCAGCTCCAGGTCCTGTAAAGTCGTCTGAGCTCCACTATTTTTCTGCTTTTTCCCTGTCATCTGGTTCCTATCATGGCTGCTGCTGCTCTTGTTTCCCATCCATCCCTTCTGAAGGTCTCCTTGTCTGCGCTTTCATTCTCCGTTAATCTGTCCTATTTTCCAAATGTCTATAATCATACCCCTTTTTTTGACAGTCTCTTAGATTTTTTTCATGTTTTTTTTCTTTAGTTGTATTTATGTATTTATGTCACTTTTCTGTAGTACTTTGCAGACATCTTACTTTGGATATCGTCAATGTTTGAACCAGATGTGACACTTTTTTATTTAATCTTTTATTCAGGAAACTAGGGCAGTAAATGTGATGCAAGAATGACACTTTGTTTCCCCTCTGAGAGTCCCTGTTTATGCCTTCAAGTGACGAGGATCCAGTTTAAGTCCATCCATCCATCCATCCATCCATCCATCCATCCATCCATCCATCCATCCATCCATTTTCTTAACCCCCTATACCTTTTGGGGTCACGGGGATGCTGGAGCCTGTTCCGGCTACTGTTGGGGGAAGACGGGATAAACCGTGGACAGGTTGACAGTTTGTAGCAGGGTTTGTCATTTTTCTAAATTGTTTCTGTGTGTGTAAGGAAAACTAAAAAGTTGGATCTTCTGGGGCCTCATTTATAAACATTGCGTACGCACAAAAGAAGGCGTACGCCACTCTCTACGCAATAGTTGAGATTTATAAAAAGCAAACTTGACGGGAAAATGTGCGGTCCTCCACGCAAGCTCTGACCCAGGCGTACGCACAAAAACGGGTGAAATGAGACCGTCGGCAGATGGAAGAAACACATGAAAGTGACAGTGTGTGCCAAATCGTCCTGGCATGTGCTGTGCTACTCAATGTGGCACAGCTTAAAAACGTGCCTCTACCCCCTGGCGCCGATTACTGTGTTGGCCCCGACCCTGAACCCCATCCCCACGCATTTTAGCCAAATGCTGCTGCTGTGCGCCAGCGTTTGTGATGCATCGCTTGTAAAGAACAACAAAAGGTGTGGAAAATAATATTTAGTCAAGAATTCCCTCATCGTGCAGTTTATTTCAGTCAGGGCGGGCGGTCTTGATTTCGCCCAACTCCTTGGCCACCTCTCTGATTGAACTACTGACTTCCCTCTGCATTTCAAGGCTGCTCAGCTGCAGCATGGTAACCACTGGCCCCGCTGGAACACCCAGCAGCTAAAATAAAATTGTTCTATATTAATAATCTGTGATTGTGTAGCCTGCATACATGTGACTTGACTGCATTCATTTTAATTATTTCTCTGACCTGTGTCACCCGGTGCATCTGGCGCGTCGGTGTCCGCCGATAAGGGGGACTTAATAGGGATTCCCCAATAATAGCCGCCAGTCTCTCATCAAGAGGGGTCAGCTCCGGTGTCCCCCCCGTGGCAGACACACTCTGCTGATGCAGCGCTAGACCTTTTTTTGCCTCGACTTTGATGTTCGATCATTTATTTCATTTCTTTTTTATTTCGGCCACGGCCCGAGGTTGTGAGGCTACAGCATTTACGGCGTCTGCCACCGTTTGTCACTCACGTGCCTTTTTGGCATTAGTAATGCCCACACTGTGCCCTCCAAACAACACTTTTCTCCTCTTTTCCACCTCGCCAACGATAACTTCTACTTCACATTGAGTGAAGTTACGTTTTTTTGATTTCCTCTCTGTGTTTGCCATGGTTTCGCAATCAATGAATATTAATTTGTGGGCGTTTCACGGCCTATTTATGGGCAACTATAGGGCGCGTCATGAAGCCGCAAAAGCTGCGCTGCATTTAGAATCGGTTGTGATTTATCAAGGGAAAGATGCGTAGGATGTGCGTGCACACGGTTTTATAAATCCAAATATTTCTGTGCGTACGCACGTCCTATGTTTCATCCGTCGCCACTTCTGACGCAAATCCTATGCAAAGTTTTATAAATGAGGCCCCTGGTGTTGGGGAACACCGGTGTGCTGGGAATTGGAGGAAATATTATCTGTAAAATTAAGATGGTCCTCATGGATGACCCCCAAACTTATTTGGCACAATCACTGATTATTCCAAGTTGACGGTGATGATGTGTTGGAAGCAAAGGTCAAAGTTTCTATTTCTGAAGAGATTTTTCTCTCACCAAGCAAATATGTCAAACCATGGAACACCATGCCAACCACTTGTATAACCTGCCTGTTGGCGATTTAAACCCTGCTTTTATGTACTGGATTGCCTATTGCCTTTACGCAGCCTTGACTTGGAATCCTACCTGGCAAAGCAGGTCCTGGCCTCTATCATTCTTATACTTAGGTTCTGCTTCTGTACTGCTGTAACTCTGTGTTGCATTTCAGTCCAACTTTATCTAACTACCGTACTACCGGATGGTGCATACATCCGGAGGTTTATTTTTCAATGATGGTTTCTGCTCTTACCCCTCACTTTTTGGGTTCCCGCTGCCTTAGACATTCACTAAGCATGTCATCATTTGGATCCATCCTCCTGATATACTTCTGGATCTTTGTTGTTTCCTATTTTATACTAGCTCTAGTGCTTACTGCTTGTCAATTCTGCTCCATTGACTCAGTCTACAATCACAGAGTGATGGTTTTGGGCTGAAATTCTCCATGCATTGAAAGGAACTTTTTTGGCCCCTACCTTCTCTTTTATCCTGCTAGCCATTCAGCTGTCTTTTTAGGACTTACCTGGCTTTATGTGAGTATTTGCCATTGCTAGCTTCCTTGCTGGTGCATAACAGAACACCAAAAACGTTGGGTCAAATATTAACGTTGTCATCCAGTATCTTCCACGGTATTTAAATGGTTGGTGCAACACAAATCAGGAGCCGTTTTTTGTGCAACAGCTGAGCTTCTCATACAAATTCTTGAGACATAAATCAGCAGATTAAAAGGTTCTTGATGGTACAAATTTAAAAGTACAAAGAAGAAAACAGATGCTACTAATGACTGTATATGAGAGCTAGGCAGAGCAACCGCTCGCCCCTCGCGCTCTAAATAGGAAGTACCCCCTGATCCCAAAAAGCTGAAATCCCTTAGACTTCTATAGAGAAATAAACAGCTATTATGCAGTCATTAGCTTTGGCAGAAGAACCATTCTCACACTGCTGCTTTTTAAATACATGATCTTGCTAATCCTATTTTTTAATAATATTTTTGCTGTAAGGCAAGTTATTCAAGTCATAAACTGACCAATCAGATGCCTTAACTAAAGTAGTTGACCTCGCGTTGAACGTTTAAAGTGTTTGATTGACAGATTCTCCCGAGACCACTGTCAGTGGAAAGAATGTAGCCTTCTAACATGCTCACTCCTGAATGGAGAGAGTGGTTCCCATAGAAACACGGACCAATCATAGCTTACTGAGGATGTCTGGCTCCAAAGTGGCAAGAGACATTTTGTGGAAAAATGGCACCTGAATTGACTTAATTTGGTTGGAAACCGGAAGCAAGACATTTTGTACAGATGGCGTCACACTCGCTCAGTACAGTTGTCTTGGACAGTCAATGATCTGAACCGACCCCAAGACTGCAGTCCCCTTTGAACAAACCACAGCAGCTGCAATAGTCAAGAGCAGTCAAAAGGAACGTACCCCATGAAAAACACCTTCAGCATTGAAACAAAATTGTTTGATCTTTTAAACTTTAAACCACTGTAACATGACATACTGTACGTGCATCTACACTGCACATAATGTGATTTATTTGAAGTTATTCAAATAGTTTTTTGAAGATGTCGACTTTTAACCTTCTCTTCCGAAGGCTGTTCCGACTTTTCTAAAGCAAAATGTCATAGAAAAAAAGATTTGTTCCTCAGGCTCCTTCATTAAGGGTAGACAAAAGCAAGGACAAGATGATGCAGCAAATCACGAAAGCAGAAGATAAGCAGGCGTCTGCATGATTTCCGTGTTTTTGTCTGTTAGTACGTTTGTGCAAAAACAACCAAGACATATTTCATGAACATGGGGCTGGGGGGGGGCGCCCTATTACAACCTTGGAAACCAAATGCTCATTAAGGTTGAGTTAACTTTGGACAAGGACATTATCTTATGTTTGTGTTATGTGGCCAAAGGTTCAAACAACATATCTAACCTTGATTCAAATAAAAAGATAAAGGTTTGTCTTAGAAATGGTCTGATTGAAAGTCTGACATCAACGCTGCCAACAAACAGAGGAGGCTTGACCTGAAGTTCCCTCAGACTGAAGAACAATGTCATTCATGGATCTGTACTGCTCTGTTTCTTCTCTGGAGTCACAAAAAACAAGTAAACCTGGTATAAGAAGGTGCTTGCACTTTCTGGCACTTGTAAACAACATTACTCGTGGTGCCTGAACCAGTTCCAAACTGGTTCCAGAAATATTCACTGAAAATGGTTGTCGAACAGCTGACTTGTTGAAAACTTTATACTGCATGTGTTCAGTTTTACCTGGAACAGCAGGAGAGCTCCTGAAAAGTCCTTATTCATGCTTGTTTTATTGTCTTAAAAGGTTTTGATGCGGTATTCGATCAGTTGTCTACTTCAGCAGACAGAGCTTACATGGTAAACCTTTGGGGGTTGCACTGGGTCAGTTGGACAAAACTCTGTTGCAAGTAACCTCTGCAGATGTAAAGTCAGCCTGGACAGTGGTGTTCTAAAATGTACTTAGAGCATCTCCTATTTCGTCAAAACCTGAGTCCATTTATTTCTGTGAAAAACTAAAAGCATCATCTTTTGGCTGAGAGGAACATCTTGACCCCCTCCCCAAAGCCCGGCTGATTTTTCCCATCCTCTCAGTGAGGCTTGTCAGGAGCTATATGAACCTATGTGACGGTCCTGGCTCCGGGGGTTGACCCAGACCAGTCAGTTGGTATAGATCGTTGACTGTATAAGAGATCTAAAGTGAGTGATCCCTCCCCCCCACGTTAAGTACCCTCTGGCTCCGTGAAGTATGCCGAAAGGTGAACAACAATCGTAAAGATCCGTGCTGAAGGACCATGTCATCCTGGCCCAACTTCTTCTTCCACCTAATACCACATCTGCAATCAACATTGCCTTATACAGCTTGATTTTCTTTTTGGTGTTGTTGTGGATTGTCTCAGAGATTGGAACTTGACATTTGACGCAGTGGGAGGGGCTTGTTAACCTCAGACCAAGAAACATGAAAGTACCAACAGCTATTTGTGTTTTTGATCAGCTCAGCTACGCTAATGTGTTAGGAAAAAATCAACCTGAAAACTATAGGACAGAACCACACATGTCATCCAGAAAATTCTGAAGGATAAGAGTAAACATGGAGTGAGGCGGCCATATTGACTAAAGTTTAGTCTGTCTAACTCTGTCATTTTAAAAACGTCACCTGTTGGTCTGAGTAACACACTCCTAGTGAGGCAATTGGTATTTGCTGATGCTTGTTTGGTTGGCTTCAGAGGTGGGATTTTTTTCAAAAAATAGGATAAAACTTACATCCTATAAGTTGGATGTTTATGCATCACAAAATGTTCTGCCCCTCACCGTCTGAATGGTCCTTTATTTGGATCACCTAAAAAACGGAATCACAAAAAAAGCAAAAAAAAAAGAAACTGCTGCTTTTTCTTTAATTATTCCTTAATAAATAGGATTTCATCTGTTTTTCCCACAAACATTCTTTGGGGTTTGGGAGATATTCTGTTGACTAAAACCCAAGGAACGACTTGACCTTTCTGAGCTCTGCTGTGGAAAACTAAGCATTTACGTAAGCAGTGTCTTTACTTTCCACGTTTCCAAGTACAACTGAGGTCAAAAGACAGATCTGAGCCCATTGGTGGGAACTTTAAGTTTTTGGTCAGAATGGTAAATTGAATAAAAGGTTGATTTTAACCAACTTGGAGCAAACCTAACAGTGCTTGAGTAACCCCTAAATTTCCTTATTGTCATCTTTTCCTAAAAATAACAAAAACATCTTCCACCAGTCAGAACTGCAATATGTGAATGTTCTCTCAGAGCATGAGTTGTTGAATTATGCCAGGCCATGTCTGTCAGGGGCTTTTGTTTCAATACTTCCCTGTTTTTAAAACTCATCCTGCCTCCTCTGAAGAGAACAACAAACCCCAAAACAGTTCTTAACCCAGTTGTTTCACTGTGGTAGCTCCCTTTTCTCTTCCAGCTCATTCATTCCTGGCTCAGCTGCTTGTCTTTTTCCATGCATGTTTTTAACCGAAGGTTCTTATTTTGCTCTCCGTCTATTCCCTGGTTGCTGCAGTTGTTCAATACAATGTGCAGAGAATCTGGAGTAATTGTTGTCAGATGACATTCAGGGAGGTTAAAAACTGACTAGGGGGAAAAGAGGACTGGGATGAAGATGAAACCGGGGAGCAGCGGAGGAGAGGCCAGTGTAAGGTCTGGGGGGGAAACGTGAAAAAGTTCAAGGTTGTCATGCCGACAGTCTGTGTAGAAAAATAAACAGTCTGCGCTGCATGCTCGGCTCCGCCCGCCTCCGAGGCCTCCCCAGTGCCATGAGGGGTGTGCACATGCATGTATGCATGCAAGCGTGCACGTTAGGGAGTAATGCACTCTTTTGTAAGGGGGTTTTGTGCCACTGCTGGACTTTGGAGGAACTATTTGACACTCCCCAGACCATAAGACAGGAAGTTGAAAGTTGAGTATGTGGGGATGTTTGCATCAGTGTGACTGAGACAAGCCGGCTGTGCAACACAAGTTGATTCGGCGTCCCATTGTGCTTTAACCCTCTCTAACAACTTTGTGCCTTTCAGGGTTCGGAGGCAATGGAGGACTGTGTGCAGGGGGCGCTCTCCTCACTCTACCCCCCTTTCGAGAGCACAGCGCCACCCCTCCTCTCTCAGGTAGATCTCTGCACTCTGACACTGACTTGTTGCAGACATTTCTCAAGAAATTATGAAAAGGCCAAACTTTTGGCATATGACACATTTTTTCGGAAATTGAAATCTTGATGGCTGCCCCCACATTTCTGAGAAAATCAGAGCTGTGCATAAATTGATGGAGCAGATACACATTTTTACATGAACTTTTATTCGTTTTTTGTTTTGTTCTTAGTTTGAACTTAAAAACACAAAAATACTGTACCATGTGTGTGAATAAACACAGTTTGAAGGCAAAAAAACTCGTCCATTTTTGTAGTTATACTTTATAGTCCACAGACAATCCCACATCATGGGTCAACCCCCGTACGTGACTAAGGCTAAACTAGCATCCATGTGGTCAGGAGTGACATTCTGATTTCCTGGATCTTCATTTGTCATTTAGTCCACCAATGGAAAAGAAGGATTTCTACAGCTTCATCAAAAGACTTCATGAGTGAAGGATTCTGCGGCCCGTTTGAATTCAGAGCTTTTGTAGTCCCTATTCAAAATATTGCTCCTGGTTTCTTTCCAACTAAACTGCATCTTGTGACTCTGCAGATAATCCTTGTTACAGATTGATCCAATATCAACACTTATTTGGTTCAAGTAGCAGTTCCTTTCTCTTTTGGAGAATAGGATTATGCCAGGTTTTCCAAAAATGGAAAACATACTGAACAATCATGTAGTTGGAACACATCCTGTATGGCTGTCCTACATCTGGAGGTTTGACAGTAACATCCAGGTTAAAAGACAACAAGCCAATCTGACTTTTCTTTTTTAATCCCAAAATAAAACGATGTGGTAGAAAAATCAGTCCAGCGGACATGGATGTCAAATAAAACCACAGAAGCAAAAGGTTTTATAGAGCTAGAATGTTTTATATTCAAGCAAAGCACTTGATTTTTTGAAAAGCCAGCTATTGGTTATTTAGTGAACTTTCATTTTTTAACCAAGCTCAAACAGGAAATCAAACTAAGTCCCTGTGGACCAGGACATAACCCTTCAAGTATCAGCTCACTAATTTATGAAGACTGAATGATGACCACTGGCTGTGAAGAAAACATTGGAAAAGGAATTAAGCTTGAGAAGGTTTTCTGTAGGTTCCCAGAGGACCCCTGTCAGACGTATCGGTCAACTGTAGACTGCTGGACTGCTGAGCAGGGAGCGAGCGTGTATTCACATCATGGATTGAGATCCCCATGACAGTTTAAACACATTTGAAATGCAAATATAAGACGTTTGTCCAAGATTGTTTTGTTTTATAATTTGCATTTTGTGTTTTAATAAACCGTTTAAATTACCATCTGTGTTTAAAGCAGTTATCAAACTGCTTTTCTTCTGACAAAAATAAGCATGAAAATAAAAAAAGAAAATAAATGACCCAGTCACAAAAGTCAATAAATGACAGACATGCAATACCTGGGAATTGATCTGCCCTCAGGGGTCCTCTTTTGGCCAGGTGCCCCCATGTGTTGGTTTGTCTCCACTGTTGGTTAGATTGGTCCCTGTTTGAGCGTCAAAGCATGTTTTTTATTCTCACAGTGGTTGATTCTTTTGTGTTTTTCTTCAACAATTGTGATAGAAGTTCAAGAATGGGTCCACATGGTGTGGACTGATTTCTGCTGATTCAGCTGAACATGTTCTCAGATGGATTTTGAGATGATCTCAGATAGATCCGTGTGGTATTGTGTATCTTATTTTATAATTTTCTTTACGGTCAGACAGCTTTAGTAGCTGTTTTTGTTTCTGAACACTTAGGGTAGTAAGCTGAAGCTTTTGGACTGTTCTTCTCAGGCTCCAATGTTGTTTATTTTTGTTTTCTTTGCACAGAGGAAGTTACAGTTTGATAAAACATAGCGGCCCTGTTTTCTTTCCATCCTGGAATGTGACTGATGCCCAGCCGATGAAACCCGTTTCTGCCCCTCGTTTATGCTGAAAATGAAAGCTGTATCCTCACCATGCAGTGCTGCTCATTTTGGGCTTTTCTTCTCTTTCACCCCACAAATCTTTCCTCTTTACCAAGGTCTTCTCAGTCCTGGAGTCAACTTATCAACAGGACAGTCTCCGCTACCTCCTCGACTACTTTGTTCCAGCCAAGCACCTCCTGCACAAACTCCAGCAGCACGCCTGTGTGAGTGCTGAACACACACGGTTCTGTATAATCCAAAGCAGAACCAGCTGTCACATGAAGCGAATATACTGTGGGAAATCTGTCAGCCAATGGCTCCTCTTCCTCTGGTGATGCTAGTCTGTGTGAGTTCTCTGTCCGACCTGAACCAGAGTTCAGGATGGAAGTCAAGAAAATACATGTTCACCCATCAAAGCCAAAATCAGGTCAGGTCAGAGGAAATGGGGACAATTCTCCCATTGTCCTTCCTTTCTGATTATTTGTTAAATAGTTTTGCTTAAATCAAATATAAATGAGTAAAAAGGGAGCAAAACTGTGGAGAAAGATTCAAAATAAAAACAATTACAAAGACAAAATTCTTAAACACCCTCTCCAATGAAAGTGGCACTTTTTGATGATGAAGGACATATTTAACGAAAAATAAGCTCAAAATTGCATTCCAGAGTATTTCGTTTTCAAATTGTTATGAATCAGACAAAAACATGCAGTTTAAAAAGGTTGTATTTTTGAAATAAAAAATGTGCTGAGTGAGCCTGAAGCTCCCTGCTTTGCTTCATTCTGATGCATCCGCTTGTAGACGACTAGATCAACGTAGGTCTTCGTTTTCCTCATCTAAGCTGGCATCTGGCTCAAAACTACATGGCTGGATATTACACCTCATTTTTCTTTGCAGGCATTCAATGATCTTTTTAAATATATTTTTCCTCATATAATGCACAAAAGAATCTCAATTTTATAGAAACAATAATAATGGTACAATAAGTTTCACCACGAATAAAACATCTAAAAACATAACAAAACAAAAAAATCAGGGCATGAAGCCAAAAGAAGTTGAATGTTTTCCTTGCAGTAAACATCTGGAAACAGGAAGAAGTCTAAAAGTGCCTCAAACCATCCAGAAGATCTTAGAGTGTGAAAGTTTCAGTGTCAAAGCAAAAAGAAAAAATTAAGATTTCAGAATTAAGATTGAGATTTCAGACGCTCAAACGTACACGAGGATTGTGAGCAAACTCTGCGGCTAAGGAAACTGGGGTTAGCCTGTGACTCATGACAGTAATTCCTTCCATATGTAGGAGGGGGGAGACAGTGAGGACATGGCTTTCATTGTGCATGCAAGCTTGTCGCAATAAAATAG
The DNA here is from genome assembly GCA_037389245.1 of Oryzias sinensis. NCBI lineage: Eukaryota > Metazoa > Chordata > Actinopteri > Beloniformes > Adrianichthyidae > Oryzias > Oryzias sinensis. The sequence goes on along the minus strand of CM074505.1, from coordinate 26,303,131 downwards.
ACTGAGAGGAATTTTGGGGAAGTGGCTGTCAGGGGAACGCCTCCCCAACACTGGGGTGGAGGGGGAGACACACTTGGCACTCAAAGCTGTTAAACTTCTTTAAACGTAAGATTTTTTTTAATGAAATCAGAGTTTTTATGTTTAGTTTTGTACCTGATCCTCTCAGTTGGTTTGCTTCTGAAAGCTGGACTGTTGGAGCAGCAGCCGGCTTTTGTGAAGAGCTGCTGCTCATCTGCACATTTCTGCCTGACTTACAGTTCTCCAGAGCGTTCCCATTGTTTCAGCTGACACAACACAGTCACATGCCAGCCTGACATTTAAATGCGGTTGGTCAAAGACTGGACTTGGACGTTATCAGCTCTGAAAAATTCAGCTCATTTGAGTAACTGTTAAACTGCAGCCTGCAGTTAGCTGTTTGAGAGCTGCTCTTTGTGTTCGGTGTCATGTGAGGTCTTCCCTCTCAAAACCTGCACACGTGCATTGAAATCTGTGTCTTCTTGTTTCTGCCGCAGTCTCAGTACCTCGGGTGTCTGTTCCTCCACTCCGGCTGGCCTCTCTGCCTGGGGGAAAAGGTGGTGGTCCAGCTCTCCACCTTGGACTGGAGGCTCCTGCGCAGTAATGACTTCTACCTGCAGGTGGTGCCCTTTTCAACCCGCTGCCCCAGACTCGCCCTGAAATGTCTGGCTGCTGGGGGTCGCACCGTTCAGGAAATCTTGGTGCCCGAGTCGCAGCACCCCCTGGTGTTTACCTCTGAGTGGCTTCACAGCGTCAACAAAGAGCGAGGTCACAGGAGAGAAGGTGAGGGGTCACAGCAGCAGCGGCATCCATGCTAAAACCCACATTTCTATTCAAAACCAACAACAGTTGGTCAGTCATACTTGTGCTGGTACGCACAATGATTGTAAAGCTCAGTTTCTTTTGTTTTTTATCAGTTGGGGGAGGGCTTGACACCTGCCTCGTCAGCACCAGCGACGGAGTGATACGACTTCCGTGGAAAGAGATAGTCTACCCAAAGTTTATCCACGATCCATCTGAAGAGGTGGACCTCTTAGCCAACAAAGACAGTCCAATGAGCAAGCGACTCCCCAGTGAAGGAGGCAGCAGTCTTGGGGGTTGGGGTGACTCATCTTCAGGGGAACTGGACTCCTGGTCCTGGGATGAAGAGGAAGATGATGCCTCAATGGCACATGGTTTGGTTGGCGACCCTGCGCTCAGGCGAAGGAGCAGTGAAGATGGTCTTGGACGGACCGCGAGGCAGCCTCAGCTGGACGGTGATTATGTGGAGCTTTTGGAGCTCAGAGGGGGCCCAGATGGAAGGGTTGACAATAGGCAGAGGTACTTAGAGATGCATGGGATCTCCAAAACCAAAACGTTGCCTCTGTGCAGGAGAGGTAAAGCCCTTAAGCTTCGCAAAGGAAAAGCGTGGGGACATTGGAAGACGGAAAGATCAGGAAGTTTTCGAGCAATTGTTGGTGCCAGAGGAGATTTGTCTACAACCAAAGAAGAAGTGCTACCCCCACAGCCTCTAAGAGGTGTGGCAGAAACTGGTAAGGGAAGGAGGCCATGCTCTGCACACGACTCAGATGAAGGAAATAAAGTAAGCACTGGCTCTGCAGCTCCAGAAATCAGCGGTATCTGCTTTGGAGGTCCAAGACGGCCCGGTGTGGGTCGAGAAAGAGACAGCAGCGGGGTCACACATGCCTGCAGCGACAGAAGGAAAGATTCCCAGAGCAGCGACAACTTGGTCCCCATTGGGATGCATGGCTTAAACCACAAACCTGCTTCAGAGGGTCAGTCAGATCAAGGATCCCAATCCGACTCTGTTTTTGAGGACTCTGATAAACGGCTGAGCTGGGACAGCGATCCCGCTACCCCCATATCAGACGGACCACAAAGACCACTCGCACAGGTCTGTGTGGGCCAAAATGACACCTGCAGTGGGTCTACGACCAAGAATTTGCCCAAACCAAAGCTTGCAGGCGACAAGGATGAAGGAAAGACTGAGGATCGGGCGTATCCTAGGGGGAAAGACATCAAAACTGCGGGATTCAGAGCGCCACGGTGCACAAACTTGACACACAGCAGCTATGCAACCTTTATGCTTTATGATGGCACACTTCCAGGTGCAAATGAAAGCTTTTAATCCCTGATCTGTATGTTTCTAGGAGGAGAAGGAAGGGGAAAGGAGCCAGAGGGAGAGCCAAGTCTGGTGGCCGTCCAAACCAGAAGGCCTCAAAAGCTCAGGGAAAAGCTTCTCAGGTCAGCCCCCCCAGCTGCTCTGCATCTGCTCAGCATTCAAATACAGAGAAAACCCAGCCCAAGCAAACAGAACTGGTTGATGGGGAGGAAGGAGGTCCCACAACAACTGCTGAGGCAAAACAAAGCAGAGCAGGTCTGGAAAACCTGGGTTTAGGTCCTGCTAAGTCCTCCAGCATTTTCATTGTATTTTCTGAATTTTGCTTTGTTTTTGTCCTTGAACAGAGACAGAAACGGAATCTCTGTGTCATGTCCAGTCCGGTACGTCTTGCCCCGGCCCCCTCTGTGGGGAGCCCTGCCCCGCAGAGGCCCACCCTGACCTGCAGACCAGAGTCAGCGCCAAAGAGCCGGTGCTGCTCCGGCAGCTGGATGCAGAGTTGCTGCAGTCAGGGGTGCTGCAGCTGACAGGCAAGCAACCCTCCTAAATGATGCTGCATTCACATCATCCACTCCCCTTCAGACAAACCCTTCACTCCATTCCTTCCTGTGCTAAGGTACCGTGGACAGGCTGGGGCGGGCGCTGGTTTTCACTGAGGCCGGGTCTTTGAAGGAGGGATTCTGTGTGGAGGAAGCGGCCCAGATTCTGGCCTGCTTTCACAGAATCACCCGGTAAGATCAGGTCCTTCTGTTTGAAAAAAAAAAACTCCAATTGAAGAAATTTGCAAAACAAACGCATAACAAAAAAGATGGAAAAGCTAGAAATAAACAGAGGAATTTCCACTAATAACTGACTGAAGGGAAAAAACATAATATCTTCAGTTTTCCTTGTATTAAAACAGGATGTTGTTTCAGAAAGGAGACAATTTAGAAAAGTGTTCAAGACTTCTTTTCAACAGTGTTAATGAACTAAAATATGAGCATTGATTGCTCAAAGCAAACAGAAAAATACATTTATACAAAAATAAGTAACATTTTATTGTTTTAATTTATTTACCCAGATAAAAACTCTTAAAACCTTCTTTACAAAAGTGCTGTGGTAAACAGGTCATTGCAGTCTACATAAAATGAACTTTTAGGCTTTAGGCTTCTTTTTTCCTTCCAAAAAGTTGATTTAAATGTTTCCAGTGGGATCGGATTCATCCAGGCTGCTGGGATATTCAAAGGTTTCTTTCATTTCTCCCTCCTGAAACTTGTGTTAACACTTGTGTTAAAATAAAGATGCAAGAACAATGGCTGAGCAGGTTTTGAGTTCTACTCATGCGCCGCAATAACAGAATCTTAAGAAAGTAGAACAAATCTCTTACTTTCTGTTTTGCAAGAAAAATAATCTTATCATGAAAGTTTTTTCCACAGTAAATGAATCATTTAAACATGGTAGATCTTTTTGCTTATTTAAAGAAAATCTGCTTTTTTTTACTTATTTCTAAGGGGCCTGTTTTAACAGTGTGTTAGTGCAGCTGATAAAACCAGGATTTCCAAGAAGAGCTTTATCAGTGGAGCAAAAATGTTCTCTTTAGTACAGATTTTTCTGTGTGTTTTTATAAGCTTGCATGACTCTAAAAGTGCAGTGACAATAGTCATTGTCTCTTTGGTCCTCCTCTCTTGTCTGTGTGACTTAGACCTGCAGCCAGAGAAAAAGGTCTGACGGTGCTGCTAGACAGCAGACGCTTTCCCCCCTCTGACCTCTGCCTTTCTGCACTGAAACGCTTCCAGGTGAGCATGCTCGTGTGCTGTAGTCTGCCCGCTGATGTGAGTTGCTCACATATGTGCCTCTGCACTCCAGGCGCTGGTTCCCGGGGGTCTTGGGTCCGTCCTGGTTCTGGTGGAAGAGCAACAAGAGCTTCTTTCCCACACTATACATGGAACAGAGGTGACCTTTCATGGACTAAATGCTAATTTCATGAGTTAAAAATTGGTCAGAACAATGTTGTGTTAACATGTATTTGGGTATCACTGACTCTATAGAGCTTGCCCGCGCATCCACCTTATGCTACGTTCACACGAGACACTGGATGCCTCCAGCATGTGGCCTTCACATTGTTCCTACCCGATACCGCACGTTGGAAAAGGCCTGGCGCAAACCACAATTATCAATTTCTCCTTCATGATCAATTTTCAAACCATTGCCACTTTTGTGAATGTAAAAGGACTCCATCCATATGTTACTAACAAACTGGCCAAAGTTCAACTGGTTTAACTTTTAATGCATATGCAGTAACGCACATACGTAGAGTCCAAAAACAGACTTTAAAACTTGAGTAGCGACTCGTAAACACGAGAATTTAAAATGTGGAAGCTTGTAACGTGTGTTTACATAGACTTTTCATCAGACGTGGTCACTTGAGCGCACGTTGCCAAAGACAATGTGAACGTAGCATTAGTTTTGATAGGTGTAGACATCGTGACATGTTTGATTTTTACAGAGCTGCATCTGAAGAGAGTGAAGGAGCAATGTCAAATCAACACATTAGGCTAAAACAGAAATTTTTAACCTCAAAACCCAGAATCACCAAACTCACAACTGTCAAGCACGGCGGTAGAAGGGCAGTGATTTGGGCTTGTTTTACAGTCACAGAATAGCAGTGCAAAAATTTATTTGTGCTGCACTTTTTAGACACGGGAACTAAAAGCCTCATAGATGTCCAAAAATTCTTTAACAGAACTAAAACAAAACATCACAACAAATAAAAACTATATAAAATATCACACTCTTCATCACTTCTGCTTCGAATTTCAGTCTCAAACTTGTAGAAATCCTGAACAAGAGAGGATTTTTTTTGCATTTTCTGTTAACATTCTCTGTTTCTGCTTATAAATTAAACAAGTGAAACAAATGTTTTATAGTCTTTGATCACAGCAGACTACATTTATATCAACCAAAGCTTTTACAGTCAATGCAATCCAATTTTTTTGTATGCATGTTTTTGGAAACATTGTTTACATGTTTGTTGTCAAGCCTTCTCCATGTTGAGTCTTCAGAGTACTCTGGCTCTTGGCAGGTCCACCTGGTGAAGGGGACAGCGGTGCTGCAGCAGTATGTGGACAAGCAGCAGCTGCTCAAAGAACTGGATGGAGACTTCAGCCACTCACACTCGGACTGGCTGGCCTTCAGACTGGTAACTGAACTCATCTCTCTGTGGACATTTGTTCTTCAGCTCCTCAGAAACATCGCCCCTTCAAAGAACTCATCAACATCATTTTTAATTAGATATAGATAGTGACAGTATCAGTTATGATGATGATTTGTAATTGTAAACTAAGTTTTTGCTCACAACAATGTTAGTTAAAGATGATAAAATGTTTGCCTTATTTACTTACCCACTGTCTCACACAGTTTTAACCTGGTTTGATTGTGTTATAAAGAAATTGTTTATAGTTGAAAAAATGCAACATTTGTTGATTTTCTTTTAAAGAGTATCAAAAAAGGTTTCTTTTAACTGCATGCATGCTTGGATTTCAATGCATTCCTTCAACCGTGAAGAATGTTTTTGAGATTTCTCTGAAGTAGACATTTTGAAACGAGCAGGAAAAGTGCCTCTAGTGGAATGATGATGAACTACAGGAAACAGTTATATATAATGGCTTTTTTAAGGAAAGTATTGAGATAAGGGTCTCAGAAATACGCGTCAAATATGATACGAATGGTTATATATTTGATACACATTTTTATACACCATGCTTGGTGTATCATATTTGATACACCAACTATACCAATGATTTTTTAAAGTTTAAGTTCATGTTAAAAGTTATAACTATCTTATCTTTGGTTTTCTGCACAACAATCTAACCAAACTTTAGCTGCTTCAGCAGCAGTCTACCCCCCCCCCCCCTCACCCCTCATAAGCAGCTCCTGGTCCTTGAATTGAGTTAAGGATTCTGTATGAAGGACTCTGCTCTTCATCTTTTATATACTTTTACTTCCTCCCACCTTCCCAAACCTTCTTTTCTTCCTTTAAACCTTTAAACTGCTAACCAAATCTGGAAGCATCAGTGACTGATGTGGAACATGAAGCCTGTTTGCTCTGCATGCTAATGTTTGATGAATGAAGCCTTAAAAGCTCACATTTCATTGACTCTGGGTTCAATAAATGCTCAGAGGAAGATGCGATTAAGCATATTTTCAAACTTTTTTGATTGTAATTTTTCCGTCTGACAGCAGTGTATTTGTGTCTTTTGATTAGAGACTGGAAAGCTTGGCAGAGCACTGTGAGAGCGCCCTCTGTCTGCTGGGAGAAGCCCAGCAGGAATTGGAGACTGAGCCAATGCCGGATGACATCAAGGTCATCTGGGGCCATGCCCTCTTTTCTGCTTCCTGTGGTGATTTCAGTGGAACATGTGAGAACTCACAGCTCTTGTGCGTCCTCAGGCTGTTCCGCAGAGCATCGACAAGCACAGGCGGCTCATGGCCAACGTGCTCGCCGACCAGCGCCTAACTGAGCTCCAGCAGAGGGGCGGGGCCTGGCTCGCAGGGTTGACAAACTGTTCATCTGGATTAGGACAGAAGTCGCCTGACTGCAGGTAACGGAACAACATGTTTGTTCTTGACAAATGCTGAGACAGCCACAGTTATGGTTGTGCATCAATCACTTTCATTTTATACACACAAAAAACTCCTCAAATGCTTGTAAACTGCAGGTTTGCAGATGTTTTGCAGTTTTGTTTGCAGATGTTTTGCAGTTGATTGCAGTAAAACATCTCATGATCCAAAGATCACATGAAGGTGCATGGAGCAGTCCAGCTTCAATGTTTTCCTCCATCTGCCTCCTGCTGCCTCTCACTAACTAACACAGCTTCTTCAGAGGAGCCCTGTCTGTGTTCGCCCTGTTTGTTTTTCATAAACCTTTATGTAGACATGTCCTGTTTACACCCCCCTCCCCACGAGGGAATGGCAACATAGCTGGCATGAAAAAACATGAAGAAGGCAAACAAATCAAAAGGAATTAAACTTCCATTTTGAATAGAATCAGAGATTTTTTTGTAAGTTAAAATTATGTTAATGTCCAGAGACAGGCTTTGTCTTCCAACACTAAGGCCTCGGGAAGTTTGAAATCTTGGTGAGACTTTAAACTTTAAATTGCAAACACAAAGTTTTCCTGATGAGTTTGCAACTCATCGCCTACTTATGAAATAACAGAAAAATAAAATTTGGCAGAACTGTTATTTCGTGACATGGTGAGTCAAATGCAGTCTGTTGCTTTCAGCAGCAGACACAGAAACAATGCTAGCGCTGGTTTTCTGCTGTTGTACCAGCTGAACCTTAAATACCCATCAGATAAAAATTGTGTTTTTTACATGTTTTTGTGGCATTTTATCTCATGATTGAGGATATTAAGAAAATTAAGCTTGAAATTGCATTTCTGAATATTTCTTTATTTAAATGTTGAATCAGGAGGAGGTGAAAAAATGCTGCTTTGAAAAAGTGCATATTTGTGATGTGGAAAATACACCGGGCGGTCCACAAGCTCCCTGCTCCGCTCTATTCCGATTCATCCACTTGCAGACAAAAAGATCCATGAACGTCTTTGTTTTCCTTGTCTAAGCTGGAATCTGACTCAAAAATATACAGGAGGAAAGCTTCAATATTGCTGGCTGTTTTTGTTGCACCAGTGAGGTTAGCTTGGGGATGTGAGGGGCTGTAAACTAGCAGGAGTGCATGTAAACAGAGAGCTCTCATTGATAGGGAGGGGAAAAGGCGTCGGGGTTGCCCCATGCCAACAGTCCTGTGTCATGTAATGAGGGCTGTGGCAGCGTGAAGGACCCAAAATGCAGAGGCGGAGGGACACGGTTCAAGGGCAAGGGGATTTAATCTAAATAACAGAAGGTGCTGCAGAGCAGGAAACAAAAACCAAAACTCACTGTGGGCATAGCAAGATGAACAGGGCAGAAGACTTACATGGAAGAGACATTACGACGTTAATGGACCAGCACAAGAGGAAGGCAGAGACGAGACTTAAATACAGAAAGGGGAGACAAGACACAGGTGAACACAATCAGGGCAGATGGGGACCAAAGGAAGTAAAACTCAAAAAACATGACAAGACAGGACACCTTTCCACCTGACACCTTTCAAAATAAAACAGGAAACAGAACCAAACATGACAGAACAAGAAATAAAGCAAAAACCAAGACAAAAGAAACCCAAACCATGACATCCTGCTCACAACTCAGAGGCGAAATATTTAATGAACTACTCCCTCTCTGCTGAAAGTATGTCCTAACGACACAGGCTTTTTGATTTGGGCTAAAAATGGCTCATCAGACCACTGGGAACACTTAGAATAGATCAGAAGATGATTGAAGCCTAAAGGAAGTTTGTGTCTGACTGAATTGTCGTCATGACTTTTTTGTGTGTAGTGTTTAAAATGTGTACGTCTGGTATCTCTGAAATGAGTCAATCCCAAATGTTTGCACAAATTGTCAGACAAACATTCAGCTGGAATCTGATCGCTGTTTTGGATCCCAGAACAGTGCAAACACTCAGAAACTCTCATGATGTGTTGAGGAACCATAAGCAGGAGATCCTGAGCACCTCGACAGAAATCTTATTCAAAAAGCAAACAAAGACAAGACTTGATAAAAGTAGAAAGAAAAGAAAGCTTGAGTTCAGAAAGAACAAAAAGGCAGTAAACAGGAGACACTGGCTAACTAACAACTATAAGGAGTTAAACCAACAGGGGACATTTAAACAGAAAACACAGCATGACACGCAATGAAAGCTAATTTAAAAAGGCACAGATCCATGCAGACAGGTGGATGGCCTAAGGGTGTTGTGCTGTGTCATCACGCTGCTTTCAATTTTCATTGCATTTCATCATTTAACTAAATAAATGTAACGTCTGTTTCTGCTTTGGTGGAAGGAACTGCATAGGAATGCAGGAAACCGTAAAGTCTATTACTGTTCATATGTAACCTGATTACCATGGTTTGTTTATGTCCTGAAGTTTTGATGATTTACATTCTTGTGGAGGGAGATCGAAAGAGTCGTCGCCTACTGGACGTCACAGTTATCCTATTGGTGAAAAATAGCTGACAATGAAAATGCTGACTCAGTGTTTGTCTGAACCTAACACAGCAGACACGTGGAAACTGCAGAGTCATGCAGGAAGCAGGGAAAGCCCCACAGCTGCTCCTCCCTTTTCCAGAAATGCCCGCCTGAGGTCTGCAGCTGGCAAAAGCTGCATCCTGCACACACTCAGGCCCAAATGGCAGCTTTACTGCTGAACCATCTCAATACTGCAGCTGGTGGAGCATTTGTTAGAGTCTTGTGTTGTGGTCAGGATTTAGCTCTTAATTATGATCTAGACTGTTCATGTGTCTCGTATGTGTTTGCAGCGTTAGACTCTCATTTGCTTCATGTTTAAGTTGCTTCCAGTTAATTTTTATGCTCTTCTAATTCCATTTCCATGTTATTAGAATTTTTTGTTCAACAAGTCTTTTTGTTTGCAGAAGTGCATCAGAAAGCAGGGTTGGATCTAAGCTTGATTTTTGTTCTAAATTCTCTAACTTAAAAATGACACCTAAACCACCAATTATAACAATTACCATTAGTATGTGTTTCAAAAGAAGTATTCCTATTAAAGATCTTATATCTGACAAATTTTTGCTTCACTTCCTGCTTCATGAAATCCTGCTGAGACTTAAAGAAAGTCTCCCCAAGAAAATCTCACTTTATTTAAACCCTCCTTTTTTCAGACGTGAACAGCACAGAAATGTATGCTAAGACAGGAAGGAAGAACTTCTCAGTCCTTCATCATGCATGTGTCATCTTTGCCTCTGGTTTTCCCACAGGGCCGCTCTGGCCGCAGCCTCCCAGCTGTATGACAGCATGGACCACGCTCTGCATCAGCTGGTTCAGGTGTCCAACCAGAGAGGCCGCAATCTGGAAGCGCTGGGACAACTGGCAGGACTGGTGGACAAACTGGAAAAGGTCTGCTTGCAGAGGAACATACACTTTTAATCAGCAGAACTGCTCTTTGAAGGGCCCTTTTTGCTTCAGTTTGTCATCAGTTATCTGTGTGAAAACCCTTAAAACGTACTTTTTTATTTCTTCTCCCTGTTAATCTTCCAGAGTTCTGATCATGATACAGTTTGCCTGAGTGAGTTTCTCTCCATCTCTGTTCTGTTTATATGTGGCCTGGCCTCCAACCCACAGTGTGATAAGGAGATTGAGGAAGTGCAGCTGCAGCTGGAGGACTACCGAGATCCCCCCCTGTCCCTCAGCAGGCTGTCGCTCAAACAGCAGAAGTTCAGGACCTTCAGAGAAACGGTCAATGTGAGTTGAAGCTGTGTGGCAGAAGTCCTTCAACTGTTTTTTAAGGAACACTTCCAACAAGTAAATTGTTTTTACTTCCTGTGAATTATTTTTTATCTTTCAATGACTTTACAGCTGCTAAAAGAAAGCATAAAAAAGATTAAAGTTCTAAGTTATAAAAGTTCCCCCAAAAAAAGACCCCAGGTTCCAAAAAAGCTCATTTTGCCATGAAGTGGTGTTGAAAGTGTTCACAAAGACTAAACGTGTGTGGTTCAGAACATGGATCAGGTAAATTTCCGCTTTAATTGTCGGGAAAATTGTTCCGGATGCAAAGATAAACACTAAGGCCTCGGGAAGTAGAGCAGCTGTTTTTAAAGCCGGCTCTTCCAAATTGTACTGGTCTGTGTGGTTTAAAGGTTCTCATTTTGGCAGGAGAGGCTGAACCGAGGCTTAAAACTGCACCCGTGTAACTAAGGAGGCAGTTCTTTCTGTTCTGGTTCATTTTACCACTCTTAGTGGTTTGTGTGTGATGGTACGTTCACACCGGGCATGTGATGCGCGTTCAAGAACGGACTGAACACGGATTCTTGATTGTGGTTTTAGGATAGAGTGTTTACACAGGACTGTCACCACCTAATACCACCTGGTGTGAAATGTTGAAAAGATACAAGTCTCATGAATTTTGCATGAAAAAAAAAAAAAACATTACCCATACGTCACTTCCTTTCCCCTGATAATCCGGAACAGATTTTCAGTCTGAATACACCCAAGTGAACTCTTCCTGAGATTCCTCAGTCTGAATACAATCTGAACCAAAACAGCCACTATAGCAGACATAACCGAGAAGAAATGTAGTAACAGGTGATGCGTGGACAAATGTAAAGCAATGCTGGTTGTTTTATCAAAGAAAAAAAGAGTCCAACTTGTTAGAAGGTTTATTTGAACACAGCTGAAAGCACTTCTTACATGCTCTTCTGTGTCTCATTACGCGGTATGCTCGGCTGTGTGACACCACCTTGTAGTTTCCTCAACAGAATTCTCTTTTTTTTAAATCCAAAACACCACTATGATGAGACACAGCAACTCATTGGAATGTGATCGGATGAATTCAGACTCATTGAAACAACTTTTAATGGGATACAAATTGCTTCTCACATTGTTTCCCTGACAATCTATATGTCATAAACACTAAGCAGCGTACCTTCACACTCGGCGTCTCTTCATCTCTTCAGTTGCTAGCATCCTCTACATTAAATTATACACGGCATGTCTCCATGCCAGTAACCACCTTGCAGCATGCCTCCGCCGTACCTGTTTGATTGTTGTTCTGGTTTTTATTTGATTTAAAAATAAAGCTTTTATTATCTATTTATTTTGTAATTCTTAAAGAAGCTTGTAATTCTTAATTTTTTTCAATAGTGATACTATCTCAGAAATTGGGGGGTAAGGTAGAACAGAGCTTTTTGCTGGGGGGGGCAGCAGTCCCCCATAGCCCCCCCGTAGCTCCGTCCCTGGTCCAACACGCATTTGCTAGAGCCTGAAAACGGACCGAAAAACTGGCATAGCAGCGCATGAACTTGAAATGTTTACACATATTTACATAGACTTTTCACTGGCCACTTGAACACACATTGCAGAGGGCAGTGTGAACATATCCTAACTGATAACCTTTCCTCATCCAGGCACCAATCCACCAGAAAGCAGCAGATAGCTTCACTCTGGACTTTCTTGCACTTTCAGGAGCTGCACAGTGAGACTCTGGCCGTTCTCAGTGACTTGGAGGGCTGGAACCAGCTGAACTGGGCCGGGCTCAGCCAGGTGCAGATCCGACTTCCTCCGGTCAGGGAGAAGCTGAGAGACATGTCGCACTGTTTGTCAGACTGCTGGACCACTCTGGACCACACGCAGAGGCTGCTGTCCACCCTGACCGAGGTGGGGCGGGACTCTCAAAGTAAGCTCCTCCTCCTCTCAGCTCAGCTGACATCTCCTCTCCCCTGCAGGCTACCCAGTGGTGTGATGCAGTCTGCTCCGCCTCCTCCACTTGCCCTCTCTCTTCCCTCCCTCCAATCCCCCCCTCACGTTTTCAGGATGCTCGGTCTTTGGCTATGGAGCTGGGGGGCGGACCCCTCATGGACCTCTGGACCCAGACGGTGGAACGTTACCAGCGGACTGTTGCTCAGGTCAAACCCAGGTTTCTTCAGTCCGAAAGGACGCAGGGCCAGGGGAAGCCCAAAACCCCCTCCCTCCCCAGCCAGTGGGACCTGTTGGGCCCTGACTCAGAGAATGAGTGGGGGCTGGGGGCTGGAGGAGGTGAAGGGGGCCTGCAGTCGTGGGGTTCCCTGGCTTCCCTCTTCAGACCGCAGACCTGCTCCACTCTGAAGATAGGAGACGAGAAAGGGAGTAAGAAAGACACCACAGGAGGAGGAAACGGAGGAGGGGCCGGGGGCGGGAAGTTCCTACAGAACCTTCTCAATCCTGCAAAGAAGAGTGTGAGTTTGGGGCAATCCCTGTGACAGAACCAGCTGGTTCAATTCAGGGTTATCACAGCATTTCAGCTTCTACATTTTAAACTCTTGCTGCAGCTCTTTTGGGGGTGTCTGCCTGTTCTGCACTTGAGTGAGGGACTATCTAGTAAACATCTCCAGTCACGTTCACACCGCTCTCAGCAATACATGTTCAAGTGACCATTTCCACCAAAAAGTCTATGTAAATGCACGTAAATGTGCATATCAAGCGTTCAAAACCCTCTCATTCACTCATAGCTATGAAAGTGTTTAAGACTGTTTTTGGGCTCTTTTTTGGGACAGAAAGCGTGACCATTGAACGCAGGTTGAAAGTTAAACCAGGTTGAACCACAGTTGGAAGAGGTTTGATGCGAAATGTCAAAGTGGTGTAAATCTTGGAAATGCTAAAACGTTTTTTTTTGCAGCTCTATTCTGAAATATGAAAGACTTGATGTCACTTAATTCTGGCTGGATACAAACTGCAATTATTAATTTCTCCCCCATGATTTATTTTCAAATGTTGGCATTTCCGTGAATTAAAAGGGTTGCCATCTAAACGTCATTACCAAATCCAAGTCCCTGATTGGTCAAGGTTCAACTGGTTTGACTTTCAACGAGCCACATGTCTTGTGTGTAGGGCCTAAAAGCGGTCGTAGAAACTTGTGTAGCGATGTTTCAATGGGAGAGTTTGGAAATCGAAAGCCTTAAAAGCGCTTTTACATAGACTCTTCATTAGAAATGGTCACTTGAACGCGGGTTGCCGAGGGCAGTGTGAATGTAGCTTGAACGTAGTTTAGACTCTCCAAGACTCTCGAGGGGACAGAAACATGTGTCACATCTGTTCTGTAAGATAACGTCTTTTCAATGTGTTCCAATGTTTCAGCCTCCAGAGGCCCCCCTCCCTCCAAAGCCACCCAGAAAGCGCCACCCGAGTTTTGACCTCCAGGCTCTCCTGGCTCCTCGTAAAGGCGCAGCCACTCCCAAATCTGTGGAGTCTCCAGCATTTGGAGCGTCTCGTAGCTCCCCCATGTCCTGGCTGGGGAGACGAGCCCTGGCCGACCCAGTCATCACCACCAGCATGGCAGCAGCTGTCCCCGATTGGGCCAGTGGGAGAGGGGGAGGGGTTCTCATCCGAGGGGTGGAGGTCAGTAGCAAGGAGGTGGTGGACCACACAGGGTCACCCAGGCAGCATGTCCTGCTGGGGAGGGCAGACAGAGACGCAGGCGCAGATAAAGGGAGTTCTGCTCAGAGGTGAGGTCAACTTTTTGTTTTTCTTTGCATTAAAGAATTTAACCCTGTCCCTGTGATATCCTGTGGGAGCTGGGGCCCCTCCGTCTTGTGTTCAAACAGAGTTTGTGGTTTTCGTACATCTGGGTTTTTTGGTCGGTGTTCTGAAATCTAGAAGGAACTCAGAATAGGAAGTGGGTTTGGACTTGATAAAGAAGCTGCAGGAGAAGTGGAACTAGGTCACTGGATTGATAGATGGATGGATATGAAGATGGATGAATGATGAATAGAAAGACGGATGGATGGATATGAAGATGGATGGATGATGAATACAAAGATGGATGGATGCACCCCTTCCCCGTAATATGATCACCCTCCTATCTCCCCCTCTCTAACATCCCTCCTTTCCTTTTCCGTCCGGTCCAACACAAAAGATTTTCAAAAACAATTAAGATGAATAAAGTTTGGCCTCGCTTACAAAAGGGGTTTATTCAGACATACCTCTGGTTTGTCTAAAGATTAGTAACCCCCATTGTTAAAGTAAAATATGTCCAACACAAGAGGCCCTCAGCTCTCATCTGTCTGTCCAGCTGTTGGACAGGACAAGTTAAAAAAAAAAACGATGGATGGATGCAAAGATATATTAATGGATGATAGATGGATATGAAGATGGATTGATACATGATAGAAAATGGATGGGTGCAAAGATGGATGGGTGGATGGATGTGAAGAGGGATTGATGGATAAAAAGATGGATGGATACAAAGGGAGATGGATTGATGGTGGATGTATTGCTGGATGGATGGATGGCTGGATGCATTGATGGATACAAAGATGGATGGATAAAGAAATTGAAGGATGGAGACAAAGAAGGATGAATGGATACAAATATGGATAAATACAAAGATAGATAGATGGATACAAAGATGGATGGATAAAAATATGAACGGATGGATGGATACAGAAACTGAAGGATGAAGAGGAAGTTGGATGGATGGCTGGATACAAAGATGGATTGATGGATGGATGCATCTGTTGGCTTTCTGATCAGACTAATGTCATGTGACATTTTTTTTTAAAGATTTTTTTCTCTTGAGTTGTTCAACAAAATTATTTCGGAATAATTCTCAGAATAATTTTTGTCAATGTGCCGAAATGTATCTCTCCTTTGCAGATCCAACTCCCCTCCACTTGACTATATATATATATATATATATATATATATATATATATATATATCTGCCTGCTTTTGTCTCTTCTTCCTCATTGCCTTTCATCCGCCAGTAAGCCATACCAAGGTGGTGTCGGATGCTGAGCCTGGAGAGGCAGTATGTGGTCGGCCCTGGAAGGGGTGGGGTGGAGGAGACTTACCTGCCGCTCCTGGAGCTCTCGGACAGCCCCGCCTCTCTGAGGGGGAAAGGGGAGTTGCTGTTCTCCAACTGGAGCAGCCTCAGTACCTTTCACTCCCAGAGTCTGCTCCCTGCCATGGAGGGCGCTCTAGTGCAGAGTCTCCTGCAGCAGGACTGTTTGTGCAACATGTGAGTTTTGATCACTGGAGCAACATTCTTCATCCAATTAACTGCAGCCATGATTTACACTGGCAAAGCCCCTGCATAGAAATCTGTTCAATGTAATCCACAGATTTTCTCTTTAAAGGGTTAATCTATTTGGTAAAAGAAACACTTTTTCAAAATCTACAGTTTTTTTTACATTGTTTTAGGTGTTGTTGTTGTTTTTTAATAAGATGAAAGCAGATTTAATCACTTTAATTACATTTCTAAACAGAGCAGGAAGTGATGATCAAGTCAGTTACATTATAGCCTTTTACTTTGGCTGCATAAAACCTTATGAAAAATAAAAAGATTAAGGAACTACTAAAATTTACGATTTACATTTTTAAATATAATCTGTATTTCCTACCAATAAGTTCTGTTTCAATTAGCAATTTGAAGTTATTTAAAACATTTTTAAGAGCTATTTAAGAGTTATAACACTCAGATTTTTAATCTGTGGGTCTTTATACTTGAACTCTTAAAAAGCTTTTGCGGTTTTTTCTGTCCTTTTCTTGTGTTCTCCTTCAAAATTAGAAATTTTCAAGTTTTTTCACTTTTTTGGGGAGCCTTTTTGAAATATTTTGCTTTAATTTTAGCAGGTGTTGCATCACTGATTACTAATATTCAATTTCCAATTGTAGACATTCTTCATCAACCACTAAACAACTCAGCTGCTGCATTTATGTGGTTTAAGCATTAATTATCTATCTGCTTCCAAATTATTTATCTAATGGAGCATCAATCAATAGCATAGAATTTTATTAACTACTTTTAGTTCATTAAAGCCTTTTTGTTTATATTAAGGTTTTATCGGTTTATGCACTGCATGCAGCTCGGGTTGTTC
This sequence comes from Oryzias sinensis, assembly GCA_037389245.1. Lineage (NCBI taxonomy): Eukaryota > Metazoa > Chordata > Actinopteri > Beloniformes > Adrianichthyidae > Oryzias > Oryzias sinensis. The sequence goes on along the minus strand of CM074505.1, from coordinate 26,286,556 downwards.
TGATTAGAGTGTAAAGTGTTTATTTTTACTATTTTTGCTTCTTTTTACTATTTTTATGAATGAGTCCATTATTGTTTTCTTCTGCATGTATTAACTAGGGAATGTGAGGACATTGACTGAATTCAAAGCGGTTCTGTAAAAATATATTGCACATTTGACAATATATGTTGAATCTTCTTATTAGCTGATAATTTGAATGCAGATAAAAGTGCAGCTCAGTCGCATAGTTTCAGTTTTTCCCTTTCATCATGTCTTTACAGCGAGACCACTTTCTCCAGTATTCCCACTACATCAGGTCCAAACCAGAGCTGGACTCCCCTCTGGTCATGCAGGCTGCTGACTTTTTCAAGGTAGGACCAGTCATGTTTCAGTGTATCTTGCAGCAGGAAGACCCTCTGCTTGGTTTCTGGGTCAGATCAAAATCCTTTCAGGTTCTTCTGTTCAGTTCAGCAAAACTAAAACAAAGCATGCTGCTCCTGGATTTGAGCTCAGTATCAGAGAATCGGGTGTGGTCACTTTAACACATGGGGTTTGTCGATGATCACAAACACAGAACACTATTCTTCTGTGGCAGCAATTATAAATGAAGTGTAGACACTCAAGCTAATTTTAGCTCAATAAAGTCCATGAATTAAAGGAAGATTACAGCCTGACTAATTGGAGCTCCAGAGCTACAATTAACTAAAACTAAGACATCAGCAGCAGGATGAGATGAGAGAGTTTAATCTGAGCTCTTCTAATCCGCAGGGAAGAACTGTTGTTCAATTTTTACCCACTAGGGGGCACCATCCTCCCACAAACTGCAGCTGCTGACACTTCTCCAGGTGATTGGGTTTACAGTGATGGAAAGAAAACAAAAAACAGATTGAAATAAGGTCAACCATGCATTATTTTTACTAATACTTATAGATTAGATTGGTAATCTTGACTTTTTGTTTTCTGTGGGAAGTGTCAGAATGACACTTTAATGAAATAAACCTGCTCTAAATGTAGTAGATTGACATGTAGATGGTTGGAATTTTTTGTTCGTCATTTTCTACACCATACCACTTACATCTTTAGTGGTAAGTGGTCTGGATTTCTTTTGCCAAAATTTTTTCAGTTGGGGGGGTCATTATCGGGTTCACAAATGAGGGATTATTGAAGTCATCAGGTAGGTGGTGGTGGTGGTGGGGGGGGTCTATGCTCAGATATGCTGTTAAATCACTGCATTGAGGTTTCTAAGTGACCGCTTTGCTTTTTCTCCTCAGTCCAAACTCCCCCAGGCCTCCCCCCTCCCTCCCGTCTCCTTCCCTCAATGCCTGCAGGCCCCCATCCAGAGGCTTGAGCAGTACTGTGAGGCGCTGATTGAGCTGGGGGGCCTTAACCCCGCTTCAGACTCCGCCCTCTCTGTCCTCAGACACGCCCAGCGGCATGGCGAGGACCTCAGGGCCAGTGACCTCATCATTGGGTGTCCGGTGAGAACGCCCGTCCCACTTTCCTTTCTTAGACGGAGCTGCAGTGTGCCCAGGTGGACGTTTCGTATCACACACATTCTTTTACAAGTAACCTTTGATGAAAAAAGTAAGAATTACTGAAAACGGAGAAAAGCGTCCACATCCAGCCCCATCATGCTGATTATCACAAACCCAAACAAATGTTCAGGTATAATGAATGCTTTAGGAAAAATACAATTAATACCATTCATAGGAGACAAAGAGACTCATTCATGTATTCACTCCAAAAGTCAGATTTCTTTTTAAATAGCTGAAGGAAACAGTGGTTCCAGTTCCAGTTCCTGCCTTTCATGTGAGAAGCTCTGCCATCACGAAGATGGCAGAGCAAAACCGTCATGGAGGAGAAACTCCTGGATGATTTGTTCCAGCAACAGAAACAGGAAGTGGCTGCAAACGACTTTAACTGTCTGTGCTAAAGACGCAAAGGATCCTCACGTATCCACCACAACAGGCGTTGCACTGATGCATGAGTAGTTTTAGTTCATTAGTTCTAGTTTGTGAAGTTTTTATTTAGATTTTGGATTTTTAACTTGTCAGATAACTAAGTAAAAAAAAAAAAAGTTGAATCAACTATGAGAGAGGTTTATTTTTAGAATGTGCCTGAAGCACATATTCTTATTATCTGTTGCACAACAGTGTCTTGTTACTGTTCAGAGGCAAAATTCTTTTAGCATAGAATTACATTTACGTTTTACAGACCTAAAAAAAAAGATTTGACACCCATGTTGTCATGTTTATATCCATTGTAAAAGGAGACAAAGGATGATGGCACACCTTAGTTATGATAAAAACTGTCATGTTTGACTTCCTTACATTTTTAATTTATGTGAATCTCCTGCAGCAGGGGGATCTTGTTTGATAACGGGTGCATTTTATTTTGAAAGGAACTTGTATTAAAGCATCTATAACCTTGTTTTAATTCAATTATTGTGAATATTTTAAAGCTCTCTTTGGTAAAAAAGCCACCCGTTGTCAGGAGCTGGTGTCATGTGACCAAATATGCAGGAAACCAGGATTGGTGTCAGAAACTTAAGCATTTATTAAATAAACTTCAACATGACAAACAAAAAGGTGACAAAGCAGATGAACTGACGACGAAGAACTGATAAACTAGACACTTAAATACACTAAGGACTATTAACTGAAATCAAAACATCTGTGAATGATTATTTATGAATGATTATTTAACATGAACGTGGAGCGGCGGACAGGGGAACAAGTCAAAACATGACCAAAAACATCACTGAAAAAAAAAAAACCCAACTGCACAATCTTCACAACTTACACTGGAAGAGCAGATCCAGCAGGGTGGCTGTTAAAATAAACAGTCTTTACATAATCTGTCAGTTCTGGATCAGTTCTTCATTACTATAGACCAGTGTTTTTCAACCAGTGTGCCGTGGGAGATGGTCAAGTGTGCCGTGGGAAATTGCCCTCATTCACTGATCTAAAAACATTTTCCATCTCCAGGAAATCAGCTCTTTGTTCATCCAAACAGGTCCTGATAAAACACTGAGTAGTTAGGAATATAAAAGATCTTAAATGACTTTCTCTTTGTGTTTATTTAATTCTATTAAAGACATTTTGATAAGAATGACCGTACCGTGATTTACCTGCAGCTATAACTGTGTAAGGAAAAGTCCCGCCCCTTCAACTGTCTCCGCCAATCATTCTTGAAGGCTTAATCACATGTCATCAGTCTGACCAATCAGAAGTGCTTAAAGTCTTCACTTCCTTGTTCTTAATTCTGCTAATAAGGTCGCTCAGTTCTAACGAAAATATCAGCTAAAGCTCTTCTTTAGCGGTGTAGCTTTCCACAGAGTCTGGTGTCAGACCGTGGAACAAGTGAACAACACAATGAAGCTCAGAGACGCGAGTCTTTCTGCCCTTTTTTGGCAGTTTTAACACTACATCTCCCATCCACAAGCTTCCTGCTCTGCTCATTCTGATGCATTCACTGGCAGACAAATAGATTCTTGTACATAAAGGCATTATGGGAAATAAGTGGAGGCTTAATCCCCATCAATGGTCCCACCCACAACTCAGAGGCAAATTTCAAATAAACTGCTGCTGCTCTGCAGAAACTGTCCTAGAAAGATCACACAGGTTTCTATTTTGTTTTTCCTAAAAACAGCATAATCATAGTTAAGAGACCACTGGGAACGTTTTGAAAAAAGATCCAGAGAAGATCAAAGAGGAATTTTAAAAAAAGAAGGCAGAAGTTGTACAGTTTCGGAGGAGAGAGCTGAAAATGGAAAAGTCCTAAGATAAGCCTTAAAAAGACAAAAGTGAGTCATGACAAATGTAAAAACTCCCTCTTACACACACACACACACACACACACAGTGGGTGAAGTGGTTGAGCACACACACTTACACTGACCCACTTCAAAGCAGGAAGTGTGTGGATGCGAGCAGCAGTGGGCGTTTCTGTGGGTGTTCAGCATCACTTTCATGATGACCCCTGTTTCCCTACGGTTTTATAAATAAAGTTTTCTCCGTGGATCTGTGTGAACCTTGTCCTCGTGCGGTTCTGTCCCGCTGCATGTCTGTGTCCTGAAGCAGCTCTGGGTATTTTTGACTTTTCGGAGTGTGGGGGTGCCGTTCCACAGCGCTGCAGCAGCATCGCTACATCTCAACCCTGTAATTGACATGAACAATAAAGTCCCATTTTTACAAAAGGCATGACTCAGCCGGCTAATTAGAGCCAAGATCCAGGAGAAAAAGCATCCGAGTGAAGTGGGAGTGTGTCACTATGGAAGGCACTGAAATAATAATACGCCTTTGTCCTTTCCTTTATTGAATTATGAATAAGGCTTTTCAGTCCGCGCAGACGAAATGTCTTTGTAACTCTAAGCTGAACATTTCAGCAGTGGAGGGGGGCAGAGGCTCGGTTTAGTCCTGCAGAACGGAGGCTGCAGTCAGATCACTTATTCATGAGCTGTCCTGGGCAGACCTCCACAGCGGCTCTAAGTTCTGATTCAATCACGGTTCCTCTCATCTCCTGTTGTTCTGGTCTTCTGTTTGAGGAGCATTCATGACTTCAGGACTCACTCATGAGATCTGGAACATCCTTCAGCATGCAGATCCTGACGTGTGTGTGTGTGATTTCAGATCCCAGTGGCGGAACGGGGCGAACTGGTCCGGCAGGGCGAGCTCACAGCCTGTGGGGGGGTCCGGAGGAAGCGTGCAGGAGTCAGGAACGTTTTCCTGTACCAGAACTTTCTGATCTTCACCAAACAGAAGAGTCCAACTGCAGGACACTCTACCTACAGCTACAAGCACAGCATCAAGGTATCAACACACACACAAACATAAATACGCATACAGTACATGCAAACATACATCCAAGCACACACACATATATGTGCATACATATCCAAACACACACATTCATGCACATCCACCCACATGTGCAAAAACATATGCTCACACACATGCACACAAGGAGACACAACTACATACTTACACAAATATGCATTCACATCCACACACAAATGCACACACATGTTCAAATCCACATAATAAGACACACATACTGCATATTTGGGCCAAAACTGTAGGGAACCCCCCCTACCTCCAGTGACAGTAACCTGACCCCCTTGTTCCCTCCTTGCAGACGGGTGAGATGGGTCTGACTCAGAGCGTTGGGGACGATGGGCTGAAGTTTGAAGTTTGGGTCCGACAGGCGCCGCGATCCAAAGCCAGTATCATTCTGCAGGCGCGGGACAGGGAGGACAGGGCGGGCTGGGCTCATGACATCGCTCACCTGCTGTGGACGCACGCCATCAACAACACTGGTAAAGAAGACCTCCTCACCACTGCCGGGCCTCTCAGAGTAATCCATTACTGTCACAAAGTACTGAAAAATATTACTATCAATGAGAAGTAATACTTCACTCAACACTTTCTTTACATCAGATCCACTACATAACTTATGTGAGGTGGAGTCAAGCACATTACAATAGGACAGTAATCATGTTGTGCATTAGTTCAATACAGTTATAATGTAATATGAGGGATTACTTTTCAAAAACAAAGTAATGTATGATGTGATGGAGTTTGGAAGCACCTGCTCAACCACTTTAATGACAATCGGCTCATAACTATGCAAAGGCACTTGTTTTTCTTAGGCGTTTGGTGATGAAATAAAAAATAAAAAATCTAAAACAAAATGAATAAAGCCGTGAAAAAAGAGAAACTTCTGTGTGCGTCAAAATGAGACCCTGTGTTTGATGAAATCTTCAAAATGTGGGATTCACCATTTTTTTTCTTGGTTCTTCCTCAGAGCTGTGTCTGAAGGAGTCTCTCTGCATGGGAGTTTCCAGCAAACTTCTGCTGGACGCGACAGGAGGTGCAGCGTCAGAGCTAGACTCTGCCTGCAGCCTCAGCGACAGAGGTGAGAGCGCTGAAGAAAAAAGATCAGCTGAAAGCTGCGGCCTCCACATTTCTTTACCTCAGTGTTTTCTCCACTCACACTTGGCCCTTTAACTATAAACAGACATGCATCTGCATTCATTTTTTAGGTAAAAAAAAGAAACATATTTCATTTTCTTTCATCCCAATTAGGAGCACATAATGAATCCAGCATCATTTTTATCATTACAGGAATCTGGATGAAGTGCATGTCTAATTTATTTAGAAATAGAAAACACATATCACAAAAATGCTGGAGCTTTGCAGTGAAGTTTAGAAAACAGACAAAGGGTTCTAGAAAAGGTTTTTGTGAATTCTTCCCTGAACATTACAAACACTGGCTCTTACCCACCACTGTAAATCACAGACTCACTTAACTGCATTACGCCAATGTTTGATCTGAGCAGGAAACCTTCAGCAACACGTCCAGAGCTCCTGGTCAAACGTTGTCACAGAAGCATTAGGAGGAAACTTTATTTCCTATGAAGCTCCTATTAGTCCCACATTAATGGAGTAGATTGACATAGGGCAGAGGTTGACTTCTGATTGGGGGATTGTGTCAAAGTGTCCAGAGCCACCATCAGTGTGTGAATGTGTGTGGGTGAACGGGACTGAGACTGTAGAGCTCTTTGAGCCTTAATGAAGGTAAAGCGCGAGTATATGCACCAAGTATCCGCCATTTACCATTCCTGTTGGTCTTCATAGAATATTTTGAACCCAATGATTTTGGACCTGAAACCCCCCTGTTTTACCTTCAACAGAATCTTAATGAGTTGATGCATTATTCCTTAGAGTAAAACATTTTCATTTCTGGGCAGAATTAAAATGTTCTTTCTTTTAGCTGCTTTCATTTAAGTTTTTCTTTACAGTCGCCTGGTAAACCTGAACTGACTAGAGGCTTTAGGAGTTTCTATGCATTTTCTTAGGTTCCGTTTTTATGTTTAATGAATTAAAAAACAAGAACTTGATGGCAGTTGCTAAAAAAATAATTTAAGTATTTTTACTTATTTGCTTTTCTTTAAAGCTGCCAAATTTTTGCAAACAAAAAAATAACGAATAACGAATTTGACTTTTTTGTTGATCACCCAAGTGAGACGAGATGTCTTAAAATACGATTTTCCCAAGTGTGTGCATGTATCAGTGTTTGGTCGAGTGTGTTTGTGTGCATGGATGTGTGTGAGTCTGAGTGTGTGTGTGTGTGTGTGTGTGTTTGAGGTTGTGTTCATGCATGTGTGGGGATGCATGTGTGAGGATGTTTATGTATATGGTATGCAAACAATGGTATGTGTATGTGTGTGTGTGTGTGTGTGTGTGTGTGTGTGTGTGTGTGTGTGTGTGTGTGTGTGTGTGTGTGTGTGTGTGTGTGTGTGTGCGTGTGCATGAATGCAAGTGGGTATGTGTGTGCATTTGCATGTGTACTTGGAAGTGTTTGGTTTTGTGTATGTCTTGCATATGCATCAGTGCAAGTGTTTGTTTGCACATATGCAAGGAGGTGGGTATGTGGGTGTTTCAGCTGTTAACATTGCTGGGGATCACCAGGCCAACATTTGGCTTGGAAATATGAAGAATAGATGGACCCTTTGGCTCATGTGACCTCCCCATTGGCTTGTGTGGGGAGGTCACATGACTGCTTGGTTCTTCTGTCGGTGGTCACATGACTCCTTGATTTGTGTTGGGCTGATCTGAGTCTGTCAGCTCCTCTGTTTTAGAGTCAAACACACTTGTCAGTTGTTAGAAAAAACAAGACCACTGAGAAATCATTCTAGAGCAAGTGGCTCCAGGACTCAGGGCCCGGCATCCTGCTGGTCTTTCACAAACCTGCCCCTTCCTGTTGCTGCTGATTTCCTGGATCAAGTGTGTTTTGCTAACAAGGAGCTTCAATGGCAGCTTATTGGAAAACATGTAGGACACCGGCCCTTGTGTTCTAAAAAGTAGCATTTACCAATTACACATCGATCAAAAGACTCTGCCTCTATTGGAATCCGATTTTGATCATAACATTAAAACTGTTATAAAGTTTGTGAAGACATGAAGCTTCTTTTTAGCTGATATTTGTCAGTCTGAATCAAACTGTGAGTTTGGTTAATTCTGTCATAAAGTGGTTCACTGGATTAAACAGTAGTACTGTAGCACTGTAGATGGCTAGAATGACAAACTGATCTGGATTCACTTCATTTTATCTATGAGTCAGTGTGAAAGCAGAAAGAATTCCCTGCAGGATTTATCATGAGTTTTAAGATGGATGTCCTTCTTAAAATCCCAATTTGACCACAGATTTAGAAGATGCACAACACAAACCTTAGTTTCAGGGGTCACTGTTTTCATCTGTTCTTTGCAGTTTTTGTTGCTTAGATTTTGCTTTTGGTTTCCTACGGATAAAATATTCACTGCCTTCATGTGAAATGATGCAACTGTTTGTTAAAAATAAAACATCTTTGAGCTTCAAAATTCCTGCTTAAGAATTTTCAAGATTGACAAAAAAAAGTTTTTGTTATTGTTTGTTATTGTCTATATAGGAGAGAACTTCTTAAAAGAATAAAAACAGCTAAAATTCAATCTCAACCTTCTAAAGTTGCTGTAATGCACACATTGTCCACCAGGTGTCTCAATAAGAAGAACTGAATGCATGAATGAACTTGATGAGAGAAATCCACTGATGTGTGACCCCCCCCCTTTCCCTTTTTATTCTGTTGCTCTGTCAGTTCTTTGTTTTAAAGCCTCATCAAATGGTGTGTTTTTTATTTATTTAACAATGAACAGAGTTTAACCTTGAATCTGCAGGAGGAACACTCACTCTTTTCCTCCCCCTCAGTTCACAGTAGCTGCTCCGACTCGTCCTCCGTTGGCAGTCAGAAGGAGGGGGGATCCCCGGCGTCTGGGAGGGACCCCCAGACATGCTCCGGATCTACAAGCCACTCACAGGTGGGCTGACTGTGCACACCCTGACCCTGAAGAAACGATTGCAGGCAGAACAGTTATGGTGTGTGTGTGTATGGGGGGGGGGGGGGGTGCTTTTCCAGAAAACCTTTTTAGGAATGCTGGAGCTTTAGGAGATCTGACAGAAAAATGAGTTGGGAAGGTCAGGTGTTGCCAGGCGTTCATATCACATCCATTATTTTTTCAGTGTGGCTCTTTTACAGCACATACACCCAGAAGAGGAGACAGAGTGGAGGAGAATAATTCTCCTTCCATGCTTAAGAGATGCTTCTAAGTCCACGAAGAAAACAAAGACACACATGAGCTTCCTGTCAGGCTGCACTCAGAACAGAGGAGACCTGTGATTTTCACATTCCTCTCAGGACCTGTTGACACATTTTGGGTTGTGTGGACCACAAAACTGCACTTTACTCTCCAAAGGCTCGGTTTAAACATACCAGGACTTCATATCATCCCCTTTGAGTTGAAGCTCTGAACTGATCTCATTTAATCGAACCAACATCACAAAAAAAGCTAAAAGTCTCTGCAGCTCCAGATCGGCTCAGATTCAAAACATAAAAAACTCAGTGTCTTATGGCCAATATTTACATTTCATGTTATATTGAAATGTTCAAATGAAATAAAGTAGGTTGTTAAACAGTTCTGTACGTTTTTAAAACCTAATAGATGATTAACTCAAGTCGAAATGTTCTGCAGTCCAACCCCATCAGGTTTCTGTCCCAAAATGCTGATGAAACATAATTAATGTCAAACAAAGCATGTGTGAAGAAGGCTTTAGTGGGATTATTAACCAAGAAATGGAGGGGAGGATGGAGGAAAGACGGCTCCCCAGCTGGTTCGGGTGTCTCCGTTTGCACACACGTCTGCGATGAAGAGTGTGGGGGTGCAGAAACAGAGACCTGTGACGTCTGCTGTAAACAAACAGCATCAGAATGAGCCCCCCACCCCCAGCCTCCCTACCAGGCAAACAGCCTGACAGACTGGCGGAAGTATGCAGTCCTGATGGGCAATAAAGGAGGCAAATGTAGTCAATTTGGGGCCTAGGGGAGACACAGGCATGGCCCCCACTTCTGCTCCTTTGTCCCATTTACCTAACAGTATGAGAGGCCCCCCATGTAAAAGAGTTTTTTCTGTTACTCTATGAGCACAGAAACATCCACACTTTCAGATCTTCTCTACTATCCATTCTAGTATCTCAATGTTTACACGATTTTTTTTTCCTCATGTTTATGGTTTTTGTCAAATATGACCAGGCCTGCATGACAGTGTGGTGGTCAGCACTCTCACCTCATAGTGATAAGGCCCTGGTTTGAATCCCCCTGTGTGGGTTTTCTCCGTCACTCTCACAGTCCAAAAACCTGCTTCATGGGTTAATTGGTGATCATCCGCTGGTGTGCATGTGAGTGTGTGAGATTGTGTGGCACTGCAACAGCCTGGTTACTAATCCTGGGTGTTCCCCACCTTCACCCAAAGGTAACTGGGTAGACTCCAGCAACCCCATGACCCCATACAGGATTCAGCATGTAATGAAGATGGATGGATAAAAATCCAAAACTTTCAAAAACATGGTGCTCTATGAGAACCTTTTGAGTCCTTCAGACGTTCAGCACCTCAGCGGACACTGAGCTTTTAAGAAGAGTAATGCAATTTAAGTTTAGGAACAGTTTATTGTTTACTGTGAGTTTCTACGAAGGAATATTCAGGAGCTTTGATATGATGACATCACATATCTGCCTGGTAACTGGATCCTTTGTGGCCTTTCCACCATTTTGAAGCCTACAGAGGCCTTCTTTGGGGCTGTTTCTCCCACTGATCACCTCAGCATGTCTGCCTCCATTTATCGATGTTCAGTTTATCACATTTTAGATTTTCTTAAACTTAGGGCCTCCCTCACTTAACTTGTTTAAATTTTTATGCACTGAATATCTTTCTTCTTTTGTTTACTTTGTTAAACTTAAAATGTAGCAATGATCCAAAAAGTGAAGTTTTTTTTTATTTTTTCAGCTTCTCAATAATTTGTAATGATTCATCATTTTCAGCTGTCAGCCTTCACACATGCTTTTCCCAGGAAGTGCAGTTTTTTTCTACTGTTTTCATGAACAGTGTGATGTTTGGAGAGGTGTGTGGTGTTTTATTTTGAAATCAGGAGTGGAGCGGATGTTTAGTTGGTTCCTGACAGCAGGACTTCAAGTCTGAGCTTTTCTAGGGGTCGGGAGGCGCATGTTTTAATGCACAGGTTCTCCTCCCTCCTCAGAACCTGTGTCCCTCCACAGCTGTGTGATCATCACCCCCCCAACAGTGAGTTTGCCCTATCTCTTCCTGTACTTCTGCCCCTTTCCACCTTCAGATGAATTCAGCAGCTTTTGATGTCTCTTTCACTTCCAGCACTCTGGGCTTTTTGAAGATATAAACATCTCGTGGTGTCGGTGGACAGAACTGGACTTCAAGGAGCAGAAAGACAAAGGAGAGAGCCTCTGGCCCCATTCTGCCCCCACATGCCTACGCTGCTGCCCCATCTCCCCTCTGGTCTTTCACTCTCTAACATGTAAATAAAATGCCATCAGATTAGACAGAGCCCCCCCCCCCCTTTTTTTTAAACCTCCGTTACCCCTTCCATTAAAGAAAAGGGATAAGAATCCCCCTGCTTAGAGCATGACAGTCACCAGCAGGACTCTGCACTGCGCCATTTTGGATCTGCCAGTCTCAGTTGCTGGCAGTCATCGACACCGACAGACACTTCAGCCACACAGAGCGGCCATTGTGTGCGCCGTAGCCCCCCCACCAGGCCAAGCGACTTGGTCTGAACCACTGCTGGGCTGACTGTACACATCACACGCCCCAGAACCCCAGAAAAACAGGAAGTGTTGTGCAGATTCTGAATCTCATCTCTCATCCTGACACTTTTTTCTTCTTCTTCTTTGCCAAATGTAAGGTGTGTGTGCATGTATGCAGATGGGGTGGCAGGGGCGCATGCACACACACATGCGTTCAGAGTTTTTGTCGGAAGACAGTGCAGCTCTGTTCACATGCCTGAACGCTCACTGCCTGGCACGGCGGCGGTCAAACACCGATGCAGCCACACGGTTGGACAGGAGGCTGTGATGAAGAGCAGCAGCAGCATCACATCTCAATGCTGATGAACTGCTTTGGATTTTAGGGAAGACTGTCATCCTGTTTCCAAATGTAACACATCCATGTGTTGAAATATTTAGATAAGAGCTGAGTCTCAATTTGACAATATTCCACTGAGTATTAACTGCAACAATCTTGATGCCAATGGTATACAAAGGGCATCAGTGCAATGCTCATCTGTGCACAAACAGATTTTTGGAGTGTTCCCTCCATAAAATGGAGAAGGTGCTTCTCTTTTCTTTTTTTTGTAAACCTTTTCAAGAAAAGAATTTCAGTTTAAAAAAAATCTTCTGAGTGATGAAGATGAAGTAAAGAAGGACAGGAAGCAGATGAAGGCTTCCTCTGTTCATGAAACAATAAATGATTTGAAAATGATCCACTTTCCCTGCATCTTACAGCCCAGCTTTGCATTCTTGCTCCACTTGAGCCTTGATTTAATCAAAAACATGAAAGCAAAGGGATTTCTTGTCAACATTTACAGAAAATGTCAAATATAGATGATGTCAAACATAAATTTGAACATAAATTAGAAATGAAGGCGTTTTTATGACGCTGGCTGGAGGAAAAGCTGTTTTCATGTTTATGGGTGGTTTCCCCTGAATGGCTTTGTCACATATCTTGCAAACCAAATACACTTAATTAATCAAAATTAATGTCATAAACATAAAAGCATAAACTCCTAACTACTCTTAAAATGTTTTTGCATTTTTTCATCTACACATCTGACTCACTGAGGGTTTCCTGTAATACATTTGCTTCGGTTTTTGATTTAGCTTATTGCTAAAAGCTGCTGCGCCTTCAAGACACGTCAAACACATAAAACATCATTAAGTTGACACTGCCCTCAGCAACACGCATTCAAGTGGTCACTTTCAGAAAAGTACATGTAAGGCTTCTGTTCTTTAAACTACGAACATTTTTAAGATCCTTTTCGACTCTGTGGCCACTAAATGTGCGTTGAAAGTTGCACTAGGTCAAAGTTTGACCCATCAGGCATTGTGGTTCTGTATTGACATATGAATGGCGACACACCTTCAAACAGAGAAGTGCTAACTGCTTGAAAATTGGTCATGGAGGAGAAACGAATAATTGCGGTTTGTGCCTTGACGTATTCGACAAAACCAAGTCTTATGTAGATCCGAATAGGGCTGCGAAAGAAAAAGTCTGGAGGAAGATTCACGGGATTTGCACCACTTGGACGTTTCGCACCAAACCTCCTACAACTGTAGGTGGCAGACATGAGCTAGTAAACTGCAGTAAAAGAAAAAAGAAGAAGAAGCCCCTCCCCTGCTTGTCCATTTTGAACACCATAATCTATTCTCGAGTTCAAGAATGCCAGGTGTGAATGTAGATTAAGAAAACAATGAGTCCCAAACAATCTAAGATTGTACTTCCCCAGGTTAATCAAGATTGTTCCAATGGGGCCAGATTATTTCAATTAAATGAAAATAAATAAAATATATTTTTAAAAACAACAACGAGCACCATTTTTAAAAACTCGTTGAGCTTCCAAATCCAAAAATGTGTACGTGAGATAAAGGATGACAGCAAGCAATTATTTCCCACCTTATCTGTGTATTATGAGCAAAATTTATACATCTAGAAAAGACACTGAGACACAAAATAAATGTAAAGGATTTTTTGGACTAAAGGCAAAAAACAAAGACACAATACAGAAGTTTGTTGTAACCAGTGAAACAATTGAATTTTTATTTTGGGTGATCCAAAAATGAGGAAAAATAATAAACAAATTTGTGTTTTGTGAAACCCCCCCTTAGCAGCTTTTTTTCCCCGTCACCTATAGAATAAAAAAGTTTGAAGTATTTGAGATGTTTCTTCTAAAAACATCACCTCAGAGAAATGTTCACAGGCCAATCTTCTATCAGAAGGTCATTTGACTTTGAAGAAACATCTATATTTTGAATTTTTCCTGTTTCTTTCCTGCAGCTCCGCCTCCGTCTTCACACAGATGAGTCAGCTGAAGTTCCTGCGTGTTCATGTTTCTTATCTGCATTTCACTTCAGAAGTTGCAAATTCTCATTGAGCCGTTTCAGAATCAATGTGTAATTTTTCTGAAGACTTTGCCGCCTTTGGCTGTTGGGGACGTTTTAATGAAGATCATCTGTCACCCCCGCTGCAGTATGGATTGTTGCGTGCAGACACCCCCTTCATGTCCTTTTGGGCTGCGTTGTGCATATTTGGGAGGATGTTTGGGGACAATCAAACTGAATTCAAACCTCAACACCTCCAAGGGGCTTTAAGGACGCCTGAACCCTGGAGCAGGTCTAACATGAGGCCTGTAACCTTGTAACCTCAAAGCAGCCGTAAGAAGACTCTCTGAAAGCCAGCTGTGCCCTCCCCCAATCCCAAAACAGATGAGATAACCGCCAGATCCCACAGTTCTAGAGATCAAATTCTCTTAAGAAGGGAGGGCAGTTTATGAGCATGAGTACATCTGAGCGGGGACATGCAGGGAGGGGGGTGTGTGTGAGATAAAGGGTGGGTAAAAAGTGGGAAGGGGGGGCAACAGGAAGGGGCAGAAAAGAGAGAAAGAGAAGCACAGAGGCGAAGGACAGGAGACAGTAGGTGGGAATGATGGGAAATGAGTGAGGGCGAAGGGGCAGACAGACAGAGAGGCACAGTCAAGGGGAGAGCAGGAGCATGAAGGGGGGGGGCAAAAAAAAGGAAAAGTGGGGGTTTTAAAGACGAAGGGAGACACAAAGTGGAGTTGGAACTTTTTTCTGATGTTGAGAAGCAGGAAAGCTGCAGAATGGATGGAGGAGAGAGTGAGCGGGGTAAAGGGGAGGGGGGGCGGTGTTGACAAAGCAGCGAGACTGTGGCGAACAAAGAGAACGTGAAGAGAATGAGTCGGGGGAAACATCAAAGGGATTTTTCAGGCCCGGTTACCGGGACAACAGACATTTGCATGCGATTAGGTTTTTACATCATATTAAGACGGGTTAGGGTGAGGGAGTGAGGGAGGGTGGGGGGAGTCAGAGAACTATAGATCAGACACACACACACTGCCACACACACACACACACACACACACACACTGTGAGACAGTGAGAAAAAAAGGGACGTTGGTCATCTCACGCGGATAAACTGACTTATAGGCAGCCAGCCAAGCATTTCTTTTGTCCAACGAGTGCACACGTTGGGGGGGGGGGGGATACAGTAATATGCCAGGGAAGATATTTTGGCAGGGGGAGGTCAAAGCAGCCAGTTTTTTTTTTCTGCTACTTCTTCCATTTCCCATTTTCCTCTGCATGCATTCAAGTTTGACACCAATGATTGAAAGCCCCCAGGAATAATCTGCAAAATGAAGCCTTAAAAAGGCGTGAATGCTGCAGGCTCGGACCGGTTCCTGCAGACCTGCATCAAAGTCATCAGCAAAACCTTGTTTTCACTCTCTTTCATCACAAGCATTTCATGAAACTGATAGCACGCAGGCACGAAATCGCGTGGCACCTCAAAGAAAACCTCCAATTCTGCGTGTTTTCAGATAACAGGAAGGCTTTTTTAGCGTCCCTAAAAGAAAAAAAAAGTCATCAGTCAAATCTGACTGAGTTAAAACCACACATTTATTAAGAATTGTCTCAACTTAAACAAAACCTGACACACATACAGCACAGCAGCGTGAACACAAAGGTGTCCTGAATCTTAAATGTGTCATCCGTGGCGTGTTTGCTGCTGCGTGCACGCCTCACACACTCATGGAGGAAAACACACCTCTCCCAACCTTCCTGCAATCAGAAAAGCCATTAAACATGTTTCTATGGGCACACACCCTCCGGCATTTTACACATGTAATATTATCCCCCCATCCTCCCTCCTTCATTCCTCCCCTTGTCCCTGTCTTTCCATCAATCCGACTCCCCCCCTCCTTTCTTTTCCATCTCCATCCCTTTCTCTCGATCCATCTTTCCTGATCTCTACCTCCTCACCCCCTCCACACCTTTTTATTTTTATTCCCTCCTTCCCTTGTTTGTCTCTCTTTGGCCTGTGTGTGTGTGTGAGATGCTTCAGTGCCCTCTGTATTGTGTCTGCATTGTGCCAGTAGGCGTCGCCGCGACAGCCGTTGTCACGGCAGCATTGTGATGGGGTGTGTGTGTGTGTGTGGGGGGGGGGTGTATTACAGTATCAATACTCTGACACTGCGACAAAAAGGACAGCAGCCGTAGCCACATATCACTCCACCTCTGCACTCCTCCTCCCATCCTCCTCCTTCCATCTCCACCTCCTCCAACAACCCCCACCACCACCAAATCAATTTCTCCACCCCTCTTTTCAATTGATTTCCCAACATATCTCACTGAATATGTACATATTGATCCCCCCCTCACCCCCTCCTTCTCTGCACTTTCTCTCCTGTTTTGCTCAAACATCTATCAGATTTCACCCCCCCAACACACTTTCCTCATCTTTCATTTCATCTCTCCCATTCTTCCCCTCTCTCTGTGCCATCTCTTCTGCCCTCCCCTCCACGATCATCCCATCGCACCTCCCTCCTCGTCTCCCTCCCTCACGGCTGTTTTTTTTTTTGTTTTGTTTTCTGGTTTAGTGTGTGTGCGTGCATGTGTGTGTCTACACGTGTGTTTGTGTGTGTGCACTCCTGTCTCACTCACTCTCTGCATATTAATTGGTGCATTTCTGCTGCGGCGGAGAAAACAATCAAAGCGTCAGGGGCGGGCGACGATGCCATTGTGGCACATATGTACCAAGTGCACACACACACAGACACAAAGAGACAAATACACACACTCACACACACGGCTGTGCACGCACACACACAAACATGTATGCCAATACACATCTATAACCTGCTGACACGCTGAATCTGCACACACTCATTGATTTAGTGCACACATGCACATATGCCACAGACTTAGTCAGTCACTCAGACACACAATAGCAGGCTTACAATGGCTGATCCAGGAGATATGCTCTGCGTCAGCAAAGACATTTGAATTTCTGAGCCAACGTTTACCTTCACACGCAGTGTGAGCGCACAGATTGTGTAGAGGCCTGTGGCTGATTTTCAGGGGGAAAAGAACTCAAAAGCAGAAGATGCTTCCAGAAAAGACAGGAGTTTCTCACAGGTTTCCTCTCATTGTTTGCGTCTGAGTCGGCTGAGCTTGAGTGACTCAAGGATCCACGCTTGACTCTCAGAGCTGAGAGTGGAAGATTTTCCAGGTTTCAGTAAATTTTCACTAAGAGTTCAAAAAAGGTGAAAAAGATCCTGAATCCAATGATTAAGACAATCACTTCGTGCCAGCATCAATTTTGCAGCATAATGGCGGAATGTCTCGGGTCAAGAATGAAGCATCTTCACTTCTCCGTCTGTGATAATAAATGTTTAAATTGAAGGACTAAGATGAGGTAAAAGTGGTTGATTATAGTGATGAAGCCATGAAGAAAAATCAGGAGATTGTGAGGATCACTGGTCTTTTATATTCAACCCTGGAGACCTGAAAAGAATGTGACAGCATAGAAAACACAAAGGTCTTTTGACCTTGCAGGTTTAAAAAAAACAGCATCCAAAAAAGTCTCAATGCAGTTGTTAGTGATCCTGATTTACAGCTTTGAGGCCAAAGAAGAAAGATGGGACTGAGTGAAGCATTTTGTTTCCTCTTTCCTTCAAATGACACCACAGTAAATGTGCCAGACTGAGCCTTTGTGTACTCCAATTTGCTATTTGACCCTCAACTTTTGACTTCAGTGACCCTGGGCTGAAAGAACAGAAGAAGCAGCAGAGTTGGTGGATCCTGGCATCATTTTCAGAGGATGGGATGTATTTTTACTGCATGACATTACCTCTGCCTTCTCCTTCTTTCTCTTTGTGAACACGGCTCATCAGGACAGCTCTGGAATGGCCTATTTCATATTTAACTGGAGCCTAACTATTAATGTATCTACAGGGAGAGGAATCCAGCTTCCACTGCCACACCTGTGGGGTTCCGCAGGGTTCTAGTCTCATCCCAGAACCCTGACCACTTCCTGGACCATCCCGCATCTTTGCACTCCATCTTTTACTCACACGGTTTTCCTTTTCTGTGCTAATGACCTACAACTCCTCCCCCACCGGAGTAAGCTATATTCATCTCTGGCAGTCATCTTCATCTCAGAAGTTCTAATCTTACCATCAGATCTTCATGCAGCACAACTTTACCCTCACCTTAGAATCCTTATCAATCTTCCCACAGAAGTTTGGGGTTTATCAGTAAACTTTTCTAACATTACAGGAACATTTTCCGCCTTAGTCACATGCACCCGTATGGGGGTTGACCCATACCAGCTCTAAGGGCTGATGTTGTCAAACGGTGCCCTTTTGCCACACTCCAGTTATTAGTAAGGTGAGATTACTAGCCCCTTACTGACCCCACATGAATGCAGCATGCACGGGGTGTGCACGTGACATGTGAGTGGCCGTGGGATGCCCTTCTAACAGTCAGGCTACATAGAAGGAGTCCACAATTTTCACGTGAACAGCACTAACAATGAAAAATCTGTACAACCTGATCTTACGTGTTGTTTCAGTGTTCACTATGACCTGTTGCCTGCAGCATGCCATTGGAGAAATAAGTGCTGGTTTACCCATTTTTAGCCGGCAGACAGGCCATATCTAGCCATGGCAGTTGTGAAGTAGGCTTTACACTTCCCAGCATGTAGCTCTGTCCTCTCCAACATCAAGGTCCAGTTGTTCAAAGGTAAGCTGATCGGATTTTGGTGATCGGATTGGATCAAATCTTGAAAATGGGTTGTTCAAAAGGGAAAGAAGGAATCTGAAATCAGATTAGATCACAGAATTCAATCCTAGTTCTAATCTGGATCAAACCTTCAGTTTGTGTTGTTCAAAACTTGTCAGTAGGATTTGGATAACTTTGATCCAAAAAAACTGGATTATCCTGATCCCAACAGGGGGTAGGATTTAAAGGTGGATTCCAGGAAGAAAATGTAGAAAAACTTTAAAATTGGTCAAATAATACATTTGTTTTATTTAGTGTTTATACTTTTATTTATATTTTGCACTTGACTTGTTTAACCGTTGTAACAGTGATGAAGTAGATACAGTAGACATAGGCTACCAGTTAAGCTATTCAGTAAAGTAAAAACAACCAAAGCAGAACTGCAGATCCGCCTCCTAAAAGCAGAGCTTGGAAATGCTGGTCTCCCCCTCAGATTGAAAAACTCCCTGAACATTCTTTATTTTGTGATCTATTGGACATTTAGCCATTTTATTTAAGACGATTTCAAAATATCCACAATGTATTTGTTAATGTATATTTGTTTTTTTATTTTTTGTTACTCAGATGAGGGGTCATAAAAGAAATTATGAATGGAAGTGGATGTTTGTTATTTTTGTGTTTTGTCTCAGAATGACAAACTCTTACAGTGACCCCATGTTGGCTCTTCTACCTGTTCTTTACATAGCTGGCAGCCCGTGTTGTGATATGTTGTCACATTTAGAGACGGATTACCTGATCCTGCATATGAGAAAATGTGATTTCCAAATCCGGATCATTTTGATCCAGATTAAACTTTTTGAACAACTGGCCCCAGAAGATCAGGCCTGACTCTCCTCCTGCTTCTAACTCTGATCATCACTGTGAATCCTGCAACAATCTTCTAACAGGATCTCCAGCTGCAGCATCAAGGCTCTCCACGTGATCTGCAATGTTGCTGTATGTCTTATTCTCAAACATATATCTCCATCTCCTGTAAAAGCTGAACTTTTGTGCTAAAAACAAAAACTTCTTTGCAACTGCAACATTTTTCTTGCAGCCCTTTACTGAGAGATGGGCCTCTGACTTAGCTTTTTTTGTCATGTTTTTCATGGAGAACCCCATGTAATTAAATAAACAAATGTATCCAAAAATTGCTTCTAAAAGTGCAATATAAGCAAAATTGTATGTCTTGTGTGTATGATTGAGCTTAAAAAGCAGAGCTTTGTGTGCACGCGGTCAATTCATTACAGGCACTATCAAAGCAGAAGGAAGGAAACATCGAGAGCATCAGACTCACTCATCTCTGAGCCACACTGACAGATTCCAGAGGTTCTAGAAAAGGTTTTTTTGCTTTGTAAAAACAACTAAAGCCTTTTGACTGTATCAGCCCATATATGATGTGTGGGTTTGTCCCTTTTGTGAAACACTGTAAACCACTGTGGATCATTTCTGACTCCGTTTTTCTTACAGGCTTGCTGTTCAAAAGCAGGAAGTGTTTTCCCTAATAGATAAGTGGGTAAATCACTTGATGGACAAGGTTACACAGATCTCATGAAAGCACAAATGTAAAAAGAAAATTGGTTGAAAACTCAGATGTAATTTTAGACCTAAAAGCAAAGAAAACACTGTCTCAGTGGAATCACTTTTTCCACAGTCCGGTCCTTGTCATCATTACACACAGCTTATCCGAACCATCTATGACCTAAATCCCAGGAAAAAAGTGTAGCTGTTTTTAATTTGATTGTAATGAAGATAAATATATTTTTTACTGCATAATATGTATTCACAATAGAACTGATAACTATAATGTTTAAACTAAATTAGCTTGTTTTAATGTGATGCTGCTTTAGGTCTCACAATAGCTCGACAGGAACACAAGTGGCTGAAGAAGCAAGTCTCTTTCAAGAGATATGTTTCTAACTAACCCTTGTGCTATCCTATGGGGTCAAAATGACCATTGACGTGTTCTCCCTACCATGACAAAGGTGGATAAAGGTGAAGAAGATTTCATGTAATCCATGGACACCAGTGAAGTCACTCCCAATGCCAAAGTGCCTAGGATAGCACTAGGGTTAAAGTAATTGATTTATAGCCAGCAGAAGGTTCAAATCCCGGCTGGGACCTTTGTGTGTAGAGTTTGCATGTTCTCCTTGTGCATGTGTGGGTTTTCTCCAGGGACTTTGGCTTTCTCCTACAGTCCAAAAACATGCTTCATATTAGTCTCTCTAAATTATCGGTAGTTGTGAGTGTGTGGTCCTGCAACAGACTGGTGACCTGTCCAAGGTGTACCCCACCTTGACCCAACGGTAGCTGGGATGGGCTCCAGCAACCCAAACTTGCAAGGGATTGAGTGGGTTTAGAAAATGGGTAACTGGATGGATAATATTGTTTGCATCATGCTTGATTATGAAGGGATGTCTCAAAAAGCCTGAGATCTCCCAGAAGTATGGATGGACAGAAGCTCTCTGTTCTGTTAAGGGGTGCTTCAAAAAACTGTTGAATATTTTAAAAACTGCGTGCCTCATCATCAAACTGTAGTCTTTGAACATCATCCTCAGAGCATCATAAAAAGATTAAGAGAAACCAAAAGAGACTCTGTGGATCAGGGACAGGGCCTTCAGTGGTCTTCAGACCCTCAGAAGAAACCACAGCGCTAATCAACATGATCATGTTCTCAGCAGTTAGGGTCTGCAATGCAATCCCAAAACTATGGAAACGTATCACCTCCATGCCTTGATATCTTCACTTGTGACTATGGTAATACTTCTGTCCCACTACGTTGAAACATGCAGCAGCATCACATTTATGAAAAACTCAGTTGATGTATGAAACTCCTGATTACTGGAGTATAGACATATGTTTTTGAACCATCTTATTAGTTTTTGGCTCTTTTAATCGGTGGAATGCTATGACTTTTCCAGCTATGACTTTTGGTCTTTCAAATCCTTGAACATTTCAAGATATCCCAGGATTTTTGCCTCCGTTGAAATACATGGGGAATCCTTGGTGCAGAAGCTCGCTGGTTTGAGACCCCGCACCGGCATTTTTCACAAAAATATCTGTTTTGTTATTGTGCTGTTTTCACTTTATTTATGGTCAACTTTGATAATTTCTTAATTTTTGCCAATTATTATCCTTTAAGTTTCATTTGCATTAAGCAATATAGCATTCAGCCCTGGAAATGCAGCTTCTTCTAGTTTGAAATTATTTGAGTCTGTAAATGTCATTAAAAACGTAAAGACTAAAAGTGATGTAGCTTCATTACATACTATAAAACCAAATGTTTATTTCTTATCATATAATCTACAGATAATAAAAAAGTCAGTGTTAAACTGAAATGTTGTAAAAGCATCCATGTTTTTGAAGGTTGTGGTGTCGCACTATCTGGATGATGACATCTAAACACTCAAAGGTCTGCATGCCTTTAAAAGCTCTAGATCAGGTGGCCAGGGTTGTTTCTTGTCAGTTCTGACATCTCCTTGACTCTAAAGTCTTATAGTTAAAATTGACCTTTTAGTTTTTGCAAAATCCCTCTATGCTTCTTCACAACAACCAGTAGGGATGGGAACACAAAGAAACAGACATTTCCTTTGTATGTAGGCACCACAAACAATATAATGAAACAGGAAAAACAGCTTGTTTGTTAGACCTCACAGTGGTGTCCTGCTATTTAGAAATAACCAGAAACTTCCAGAGAACTCCAGGTTTCCCTTCATTGATCTGCTTCACGGAGATGCTGCTTTTGTTTTCTGTTATGTGAAACTTGTCGACTTCTATTGACAACAAACTATCCATCCATCTGTCCGTCCATCTGTCTGACCATCCGACCATCCATCTATCCATCCATCCATCCATCCATCCATCCATCCATCCATCCATCCATTCTTCCAGTCTGTGAAGCTATACCTCCACACCGACTTCAGCAATGCATGTTCAATTGACCATTTCTAATGAAAAATATATGTAATTGCGCATATACAAAAGCGTTTCGGGCTTCTGTATTTAAAAATCTTGCATTCATGCATCGCTACATACATTTTTAAGATTGTTCTTGGGCTCTAAGTACAAAACGTTACCTATTGAACATTGACCAATGACCTTGATTTGGTAGTGAAGTGTGGATGCTGTCCCCTTAAAATTCAAGTAAGTGCAAACAGTTTTAAAACTGATCATGGATGAGAAATTAAGAAATTAGTCATTGCGGTTTGTGCCTAGACAGAATTCTATGAGACCATTTCTTACATCAGAATAGGGCTGTGAAAGAAAAAGCCTGGAGATTCACCAGATTTTCACAGCTTTGACATTTCACACCGAGCATCTTCCAACTGTAGGCACATGCACTGGTATCGGGTAGCACCAGTCTAATGTGAACACTATATGCTAAATGCGTATTCAAGAATGTGTGTTTATTGCTTGAACACACATCACATACTCAGTGTGAACATATGGCCACATAGTCATAAATGCACACATAAACACTTAGGGACAATGTAGAGTCATCAATGAACCTTTGAAGAATGTTTTTAGCCTGTGGGAGGAAAATGCGGAGAAAACCTGCATGAACAGGGAGAACATGCAAACTCCACAAAGAAAGACCCCAGCCGGGATTCAAGCCAGGGTCTTGTTGTTGGAGGTGGGAGCCTAAACTACCGTGCAGCCCTGCAGCAACAACCTGAACTTAACCCTTGTGCTATCCTAGGAACTTTAACGTTGGGAGTTGGGTCATCTAGACCCACTAGACAGTGCTCTGAACCTTTTTTCTTTAATGATTTGTGAACTTCACTGGTGTCCATGGATTACATGAAATCTTTCCACCTTTACCCACCTTTGTCATGGTAGAGAGAACACGTCAATGGAAGGGTGGGGTCATCTAAGATAACACAAGGGCCAAACTCCACAGTCTATGGAAGATAAAGACAACAATCAAGTATTAAAGATATATAAATATTTTTCAATTTAACGCTTGTACTATCTTAGATGACCCCACCCTTACATTGACGTGTTATTCCTACCATGACAAAGGTGGATAAAGGTGGAAAGATTTCATGTTATCCATGGACACCAGTGAAGATCACAAATCACTGAAGAAAAAAGGTTCAGAGCACTGTCTAGTGGGTCTAGATGACCCAACTCCCGACGTTAAAGTTCCTAGGATAGCACAAGGGTTACAAGATTGATTGATTGACTATTAATTAATTTTATTTTAAAGTAAAAAAATAGTGCACCAAACAGCTGACCAGACCAAGAAAGGGTTAGGAGACAGAGGTGCAGCTAGATCACTGGTCAACTGAACACAAACAGCTGTGCAGAACTCCAGAAAAAGCAAGAATTCTTGTTTTCCAACATTCGGCTTTGTACACCGAGGAAGATTATTCAGAAGTGAATAACATTCAAAGCAGCTGCCCATTTTCTCAGCAAAGAATGTCCCATAGAGTTATTCCAAGGTCATGCAATGCTGAGAAACAAGCATTACAAAATAACTAAGGATCTACACTTCAGAGCCTCCAGATGTCAGAGTGGGGTAATTATTGACTGGCTTCTGGAACAATGTCCAGTGAACACATGAGAACCAAGAAGAGTTCATTGCTTAACAAAACTCAGCTAAACACAGCACATGTACTTCATGTGCACGGTGGAGGAGCAATGATCTGGGCTTGTTTTGTAGATAGAGGATCTGGATTTCCTTAAGTCCCGGAGACCTCTGTCATACAAAAAAAAAAAGATTTGTTTTCTCTGACAGGGAGCTTGAAATCTTTTTCTAATTTTGTTTTTGAGTTGGTTGATGACTGCAACTGTTTGCACTTGAGCTGCTGATAAATAGGCCTTGTCTGACAGGCTCCACGCACTTTCAATTTTGGTGGGTGAACCAATGCCAGGAAACATCAGGTATCATCTCTGTATCAACTTAAACTGGCTTTTAACATAAATGTAATGTTTTATCAACACTTATTGACCAGGTAAGCCCCCTCTCCTGATGACATAACCAGCACAAAGAGGTTCTTAGATCAACAAAGAGGTCAGTGCCTGTTAAGATTTCGCTTTGAGGGTCAGAAGCCAGCACTAAAATGGTGGAAATTCAAAGAACTTTGTCTAAGTCAGACCCCAAACTATCACTTCAGCCAGATCAGCAGAAACCATGAGCTCCTCTACAGTCTCACAGCAGCAGGACAGTGGAAGCTCAGCCGAATATCTGCATCACAACAACTGATAGGAAATGGCTGAATTGATGTTCACGGATGGATTTTTTCTGATTTTTTTTTCAGTTCAGAACATTGTTTTTTTTTGGATGTTTTTTCTTTTAACTTGATTCTCTATTCTAACAATATAAAAATAAAGGGCTTTCGAAGTTTATATTTGCCTCAAACTAAGACCCACAACAGTGAAACCTAGAATTAGAAGGGGGAACATCTGCACGTGACTGCATGAGGGAGGTCTCCGACTGAGTCCTACTTTTATGTTGGCTTTCAGTCTCAGTGGAATGCTGCTTGTTTAGCAAGGCTCAGTTATGTTTACTCTCATTGAAAGTCTGTGATCAGGACAAACATTAACACCTATGATTTCAGCCTCACACTGCCTCACACGTGTTTCAAACTGGGAAGGAGGCTGTCTCTGCTTTGTTGCTGATGTCTCCTATTGCAGCTCGGTGGTCCAGTCTAAAGACTTAGACGGTAAATGCAAATGTTGCTTCATAACATGCATAAACACAACTAAAAGTTTGAGGTGAAACTTTTTTGATCATGCTAAAGGAAAAATGTGCACCATAAATACTTTCTGAACCTTATCAAACGCTTTTTAAGGCGACAAAAATGTTTATTGAAGCTAAAAAAACGTGTAAATGTTTTAAAAAGAGACACTTTTGAAAGAACTGTCAAACATGGCAGCAAACATGAAGCTTAGGCTCCTGGGATTTCTTCCTGAAGTAAGCGGTGGACGCCGTTCCTAGAAATATGCATCATGACTGAAACCACAAACAGAACAAAAGTATTAAAGAAAACAATCTTGTTAAGACTTCTCACTGCTTTGATTTCTTTTTACTTTTCAAAATGAATAACAGGTTTTGACACCGAAGGACTTAAAGAATGCTTGTCATGGCTCAGACCTTTTGTCATAAAACACAACAACACTGAACAAAAATAACAAAGCAACACTTTTTCTTTTGCTCCCATTTGTCATGTGACAAACTCATTTTCTACACTCATTTTCTACCAACACAAAATAACCATTTCTCTTAAATATTGTTTACAAATCTGTCTAAATCTGTGATGATGACAATCCCAGATATAGGCATGGGGGTTGGGTGGGTGTTGTAACTGCCCTCCCAAAAGTAAGGTTGGTGTCAGGAAGAGCATTCAACATAAAACTTTATAGACATATTAAACAGATGAGGAAGTAGATACTTGGATATATGAACTGATAAGATGAAAGCATGGTTTTCTGTGCATCTTAGGGACTTGGAGGGATTTGATGTCCCAAACTCTTAGCAGACCAAGACTTTACCCCTACGATATTCTCCCTGCACCCAGGAGCAAGCGAAATCCGAGACTGGATAGTGAGCACTCTCCTTTTCTGAGATAAACGATCCCACCTCATAGGTGTGCCATATCAAGATGTTGATTAAGCAAAATGGCCATTGCACGGGTGTGCCTTAGACTGGCCACAATGAAAGGTCACTCTGAAATGTTCAGTTGTATCACACAGCACAATGACACAGATATCACATGATTTGAGGGAGCGTCCGGTTGGCTTGCTCACAGCAGCAAAGTCCACCATGAATTGCTCATGAATTGAATGTTCCTTACCCGACCACAAGTTATCCCCAATGGCGTTTTAGAGAACATCCAACCAGCCTCACAACCGTAGACCATGTGCAACCACAACAGCCCAGGACCTCCACATCCACATCAAAGATTGCCTGAGACCAGCCACTCGGACAGCTGCTGAAACAATTTATTTGCATAATCAAAGAAATTCTGCACTAACTGTCAAAAACCATCTCAGGGAAACTCATCTGCATGCTCGCCATCCCCTTGGGGTCTCGGCCTGACTTTAGTTCTTTGTTGTAACCAATATGAGTGGGCAAGTGCTCACATTACGTCTAGCCCATTGGCCAGGCGTTCTCTTCACGGATGAATCCCGCTTTACAATCTTCAGGGCAGATGGCAAACAGCGTGTGTAGAGTCATGTGGGTTAGCAGTTTTCCAATGTCACTGTAGTGGCCAATGGTGGCAGTGGGGTTTATGATATGGGCAGGCGTATGTAATGGACAAAGAACACAGGTGTATTTTGTTGATGGCATTTTGAATGCAGAGATACTGTGGTGAGATCCTGATCGGCCCATTGTTGTGCCGTACATCCAAGAACATCACCTCATGCTGTGACATGATGATGCACAGCCTTGTTTAGCAATGATCTGTACACTTCTTGGAAGTTGAAAACAGTTCTTGTGCGGCCAGCATAAACACCTGATATGTCACCCATTGAGCATGTTTGGGATGCTCTGGATTGGCGTATACGACAGCGTGTTCCAGTTCCTGCCAATATCCAGCAACGTCACAAAGCCATTGAAGAGAGGTGGACCAACATTCCACAGGCCACAATCGACAACCTGATCAACTCAATGTGAAGGAAATACATACTGACCGGTTTTCTGTCCCCAGACCCCCCACAATAAAACAAAATGCCACGATTCACAGTGACCTTTTATTGTGGCCATGCAGTCTAAGGCGCACCTGTGCAATGACCATGCTGCATCTTGATACGGCACACCTGTGAGGTGGGGTGGATTCTCTCAGCAAAGAAGTGCTCTCTATCAAAGATTTATGACAAATATTTGAGAGATATATTTGTGCCTGAAGAAAATATTGCAGTTCTTTGAGTTCATCTCATGACAAATGGGAGCAAAAATAAAAGTGTTACGTTTATATTTTTGTTTAATGTACGTAGTTTAGATGTTTAATTTTGGTTTCATATTGTCAGGTTTGACAAAAATAATCAGCTCATGGCATTTATGTTTAAAAATCCTATTGCTTCTGTCCACATAAAAACCGAAACATCAACAGTGAGCTGTTTTACAGATGACATCGTGGAAGCAGCTCCACCTGCTTAGCTCCAGGTTGGATCTGTGATAATGTTTTATGATGTTGCGCCTCACAATAAAGACTCAGGTCTCAAAAGATCATTTTCCGAGTGACTCAATGCTTATGGCCCTGGAGCAGTTTCAGTGCCCCTCTTCCTCCGGGTCTGGAAACCCCCAGACTCCTGCTGGACGACCACATGCAAACATGTGCACTTTGTGTCCGGGGGTCCTCTGTCTGTGCAGCTCTGGAGCTGCCTCCCGTCCCCTCTCAGCACTCTTCCAACACTTCAGATGGTGTGAAACTTTCTTCTTCTCCTTTAAAAATGTGTCTGAACTGACACCTCCCCCCTCCCCACCACAGATGCCATATTTAGGATACAAATGTGAGGAGATGACAGCGTTGTAAAATGGAGCCCGTGCTGAGATTATAATTAACATTTCCAACCTACATCACTCCCCTCCCACTTCTCCTTTTGCTCTCACCATTCACTCACTCCTGTACGATAAATGGGGGGGAAAGTGCAAGAAGAAAGGAGAGAAGGGGAGAAGGAAAAGAAAGGGAGATGGAGGAGGAGGAGAGAGTGAGGGAGAGGGTGACCAAACGGAGGGAGGGAGGGGGGAACGGCTTATGCTTGTATACAACCCTGATTTCCATTTTTTTCCCAACTCGTAATGTATTTAATTCAAGTGAAACGTAATCATGACGTGTGGTGTCATTAATCTGCTCGCCGCCTCTCCCGTAAGTACACTGAGTCTTTACTTTCACCATAAAACCCAAATCTTTATTTATCCTCTTCACATTTTAGCCAGATCTGTGTTTACATGGCGCGTGTGCACTTTGATGCGCGCGGACGTGAAACATCTCCAAATTTGGTGAATTTACTGCGACACTTCTGCTCTTTTCTCCGCGCGCGGCTCCGGATCAGCTGACAGACCGTCTTTTTCTCCGTTTTTAATTAGTATTATTTCTCTTTACGAGCTCGTGCGTGCGCGCGCGCGCGCGCGTGTGATTGGCATGAAGCATGTAAGTAGCACTTTCCGCGTGTGTGTCATGTATGTGAGCCGGCGTCTAATGTGCGCGCGTGGCCGCCTCGCCAGCTCGGCCGTGGCCGTGGCCGTGACATGTCAGACGGGGGTCGCCGCGCCGACACAGACTTTTGGGGAAAGTCAGCTCCGGGGGCGAAAAACGGAAGAAGTTCTCTTAAGTTCTGCAGAAACTGCTCCTGCTCGGTAAAAAGTAGCTCTCGGCGGCAGGGGGGGCTCCGCGCGTCACGCAGGGGATCTCGCGGAGCCGCAGACATGTTGTCGAGGCGTAAAAGTGGATTTTTTTTAGCGTGGAAGTGCGGAGCGCTCGGGCTTTGCTTTTTTCCGCGGATCCGGGTTCCGCTTACTTTCTCTTTACTACACTGTTTACTACGAGGCGTTTAGGACCTAACATCACTTCCCCGGAAAGTGTGCGTGAAGCCTGCGGGAGCAGCAGGCGTGCGGCCGACCGACTTCAACTCTGCAAAGACAAGTTGCAGGATTTTTTTTTAAAGCTCGCGTTTTGATCTGTCTGTTTGCGGGTCTTGGACACCATTTCGCTTTTTTTGGGGGGGACGGAGATTGACAGAGGAGTGAAGATGGAATGATGGCACTGCCCCCTCCCGTCCTGCCTGCTCGCTCTCGTCTTTTCCCCTCCCTTAATCTTTTGTATAGAAAATTTAAGAACAAAATGGAGCAGGGAGAGCGCGATGGATAGACGGTCATGACACGCACACACCATCCTCCCGACTTCTGCGAACTGCAAACCCCGCAGATGGCGATTTTTATTTCTCTAATAATCTGTGCGAGCGCAGAGTGGCTTCATGATCTGGTTTCTGCGGGGGTGTTTATTAGAGCATTGTTTTTTTTGGAGGGTTATTTATTTCATTAATGTGCTTCTAATTGAGATGGCCGCGAGAGAGGAGAGGGGAAAGAGCGGAACTGAAAATGGTTGCACGTTATTGACGCACATCACAGGGCGAGGAGGAAATTCCTCGTGAGATTAGGCGCAGACGTGTCATCTGGGCTGACCACAAACACTCCCGTCGCCTTTATGATCCTCTGGAATATGTTCAGGGATCATGAAATGCCCCATTTTCACATGAATGTCACACTCCGGGAGCGTGCGCTCGCGCGGTGGAAGTAGGTTGACATCGAAGTCCCATAATCCTTCATATTTTGGAGGAGAGCGCGCGCGTTTGATCCCATTTAGACGTTTTTTTTAGGCTGTATGGATGGACTGAGGGGGGTGACTTGAAAAAATGTACTTTCTGTCATCAGGAAAGAGGAGGAGGGGGCTCAGACGAACGGTTTCCATTTATTTTCTTTGCAAAGAAAAACTTTTAAAAATGAAAACTTTATTTATAAATAAGCATTTTGCAGCTCAGTGTTTTATAGATTGAACCCCTCCTGGAAAAAAAAAAAAGGCTAAATGCATTCACCAAAACACCCATCGAAGCAGCAAAACACACCAAAGCAAATTTATAAGAATCGGTAAACAAATATTTACCAAAAACAACAGCGAAATGTTGCAAAGATGCATATTTTTAGATTAAACTCCCACTCCGATCATCTTTTGATCTATTTTGAAAGCATTCCCAGTGGTCTTTTATTCATATTTTTGCTGTTTTTAGCGTAGTCTAGCAAACTTTGTCATTTTATTTCTTCAAAGCAGTAGGAGTACATGAAAAAATTGCCCCTGGTTCGTCAACTGTTTGGGCTGGGTAAGCCCGCCCTCATTTCCCAACATCTATCTGTTTACATGCTCTCCTGCTAGCTTACAGCCCGTTACACCCTCCATCTAACATTACCGGTGCAACAAAAATAGTGAGCAATATTTGAGCTATCCAGCCGTACAGTTTAGTCAAGTCAAAGTAAACTTTATCCTCAATATCTAGAATGTTTTCACATACATAGAAATTAAAATTCCGTTTCTCTCAAGCCCTTTACCAGCTCAGACGAGGGAAACAAAGAGGTACATGGATCTAGTCCTCTACATGTGAATGCATTAGAATGAAGCGGAGCTTGTAGGCTGATTGTAGCGCCGACATCACAACTACAATCTTTTTCAAACTGCATTTTTCTGTCTGCTCCTGATTCACCACAATTTGAATAAAGAAAATAGTCAAAAATGCAATTTGAATCTTAATTTTCTTTATTTATGTCCTCCATCAGCACAAAAACATAATTTTCCTCAGAGTTGGTCTTAAGAACCTGTGAGGGAGCAGCGGTCTGCCCTGAGGTCCCCCCACCCCCACCTCCACAGGTTATCTGCTGTCCCCCAAGGGTCCAGCTGTCCTAATGAACGGTAAAAACGGGCCCAACACTGAAAAGGACCCTTTTTTTTCTCCTCTCCTATTCAAACTTCTATCTGCTTCAAGTGTCCTCCTCCCCCGCCACCATCAATGCCGCCTACTCGCCATTTTTGTACATACTGTACGGTACTTGAGGGGGCACATGCACCCCATCCAGGTGGCTCTTGGGAGTGAGCCTGTATGCGAGGGAGAAAGAGATGGAGTAGCAGGCAAAGGAGCGAAGCACCAATCAAGGCTTCTGATTGATATAATTGGGTCATTAGAGCGCCGCGGGAGAGGCACCTGCCTGCCCTCAGTTAGAAAGAATCTGCTGCATTGTGACATTTCCCAACTGCGGAGACTTCTGCAGGCTGCCCGAGATTAGTCTGTATTTAGAGCATTAGGCTCTTACTTAAATAGTGGCTGCTGGGCCCAGAGTCGAACACATTCTTGTAGCGGGACACCAGCTCACCCCCCCACCCTTCCAGGGTGTGCACTGCCAGGTCATAAGACCTGCAGCAAGGCCTGCTGGGAGTTTAGGCTGAGCAGAGGTCGATGAGCTGGTTGTAACACTCAGGTGTGCTCACCTCCAGGTCATGTTCGGCGCCCGTGATCTGCTCCACGTCACCACGAATGATCCCACTCACCCTTGGGCTAAAGCGGGATACCCCACCCCCCAAACCCACATGGTCTCCTATAAATTTGAGTCACTGTTTCTCCATGAACGTGTCGTAGGACTGTGGGTGGGAGCGCCTGGGGGGAAATCTCAGCCGGGATTGGAACCACAAACTTTCTCTCTGTGAGGCAGCGGTGTTAACTGCTGAGCTGTTTCCTGAGTGATTGAACTCCTCATCTGCTGTAGTGGGGGGCAGACCTGGTTCAGGACCTTTCGCTGCTCGGAGAACCATGGTGGCCGCTCAGAGGCTCTGAGTCTAGCTGTCAAACCTCCTCCCCTCCTTCTCAGGGGACACCTGAGACGCTCCAGCCCACTTTTCCTCACTTTGAAAGTCAAACTGAAGCTTAAATGCATCTTCCTGCTCACAGAAAGCCCAAATGAACAGTCCCTGTGCACTGAAGGCTGGGTGCAGATGTGTCATTCCGGGTCACATCAGGTCAGCTCATATAGAAAGCCTACATGCTGTAATGAGGCCTGCTGACGCTAAGTGTCACCAAGCAAGAGAACGGCAGATTTCCCTCGAGTGAGTAATGAATCCACTCATTACAACTTCACAGCTACTATTTTTTACTCCCCTGCATGTTCCTGTGTCTGATGTTAAACAAATTCCTCAAGGAGGTCACAGTGGGGGGGTCGGCACGTCCCTGGAGGTGGTGTTGCTCAAGGACACTGCAGGGGAGGGGGGGTTTGAGTGAAGGAGGTGGTTGAATCTTGAGAACCTTTTGAGATGTGATTGACAGTTCTTACGACACATTGGGAGTGATGCTTCGAAGGATCATCAGGTTAGTGTTTGTGAACCTGAGAGAAGCACGGTTTTCCTCCGCGCTGTAGACTCAGCAGGGGATCCTAGGAGTGCAGCGTGAGCCTTTGAGGAAAAAGACATCCAGTTAGTTGCGTACTCCAGCAAATTCTCCTCCAAAGGCTTCCGTCTTGTAATCCTAAAATCAGACGAGTCAGCCAGTGCTTCCAGGCTGGCGCTCAGACGCAGCCCGTTTGACTCGCAGCCAGCCTCTTGTTTCTGCCTAGAACCTGTGATGTTTTCCAACGTTCAGATCCCAGCGCTGAAGCAGCAAGCGTCGGCTTCTCTTCTCCTCTGGTGAAGAAATTCATTCAGAAAGAGATGAAGCAGGAGCCTGAGAGGCAGAGGAGGAGGAGGAATGAAGGCGGTCACAGAAATGAGAGATGCTAGTCGTAAAAGAAAAACAAAAGAGTCCAAAGGATTGACCAAAAGTTCCAAAGTAGTCTTCTTTCACACTCTTTATCTTTTTGAAAGGTCAGACAAGATTCAGTGTTTTGCCATGTTCTGGGCTAAACGGAGCCGCTTGGCTGCATCTTTATCACAGGTGGAGAAGCATAGAAGGTGCATGTGAGGTGAGGCTGCACTGAACCGGGCCAGGTTCAGGGAAAGGTGAACCAAAGGCATCGCCGTCCTCGCCACTCGGCGGTCACCCTGCATCACACCCACTCGTCCCCAGCAGACTCACACTCAGGCATCACAGAAGGATAAAAGCAGAGAGGTGTCTGTGGACGTCCTCCGCATGACTTTAGGAAACGCTCAAACCGTCGCAGGAGAACGTTTGTGGTTCTGAACTGACATGCGTTTGCAGTCATTAATGTAAAGCCGGGCGCATGTGGCTCCTGCCCGCACACGCCGGCAGTGATAGGCACTCCCGCCCTGCGCAGCATGTTCCAACCTGCACTAATAATGCTGTGGATATTTAAACTGTAACATCAAAACCCCCACAATAATGAACTTGTCTGAACATAGTGCACTCCTACTCTTCAGGCAGCTGTTTACCACAGATTCTTCTCCTCTTCACACCTAACTTTTCCACCATGCAAAACTGCTTTTCACCTGCTTTGACAGTGAATCAGCACAACAGTCCGTTAGCTCAGTGCCCACAAACTTACACCGCAATTACTGTAATGACCTGATGCTAAAGCGGCTGCAGTTTGCAGCTGCCATTACCCGCCACTTGTAAAGCCTGCAGGTCCAATGCTACGTTCACACCAGGCATGTGACGCACATTCAAGAAAACGGAGTTCACACTGGACATGCAGCATCCTCTGTCTTCTCCTACTGTACTACTACTACTTCTATATAAGGGTATTAATGTTCCAAAATGGACGAGCTTGTATATTTGATTTGAGAACTTGTGATGCAGATTTTTGATGAACAAGTATTCACATTCTGTATTACAAGTTCTCAAATCAAATATACAAGCTCGTCCATTTTGGAACATTAATACCTTCATACTTCTACTGTTGTCCACCACAGTGGAAAATGTCAAAGCGGTGTAAATCTGGTGAAGCTTTTTCTTTCAAAGCTCTATTCCGATATATGAAAGACTCAGTGTCATAGAATTCCAGCCGGGCACAAACTGCAATTGCTACTTTCTCCTCCACGGTCAATTTTCTAACAGTTGGTACTTCCGTGTTTTGAAAAGGACACTATCCGTACTTGAGTTTCAAATCCGAGTCCCTGATTGGTCAAAGGCCAGTTGGTTTTACTGTTAACGTGCCTTCAATGGCAACACGATTTGTATGTAGAGCCCAAAAGTGGACTTGAAAAAACTTGTGCAGCAACACATGAATTTAGTTTTGAACGTCGAAGCCCGAAACGTACTTTTACATAGGCTTTCCATTGGAAGTGGTCACTTACTGCAGAACCTTAGTATTGAGTGCAGAACCCCCCCCTCCAGTGTTGCAGCTTAAGAGCGCAGGTTCAAGTGACTGCAGCTCAACACGTCCTTTCTGACCACCCATTATGGTAGCTGGACTGCAGCTAACCTTTTAAACTTGTGGTTTCTGCACGACAAAGGTTCATAGGCATGATGTGGTCCTCCCTGCGTTCTTGCTTCATTTCACACCTTTGTTTTCCATCTGATTCCTGTCCTTGACTCCCTCCTTTTCGCTGCTCCTTATCTCATATTCTCCATCTATCTAAATTGTCCTGGTTGGCGTGACGGGGCGGGCGCTTAGCGACAGCCCTTGTCACGCCGGAACGAAGCATTGTGATGAGGATTTTCATATGATAATGCCATCCGATGCATTCAGACTGCTCGTCTTTTTGGATTTTGTCCTCTCTCTGCTCAGTTTTTCTGTGCTCCTGTTCTGCCCGGGCTTGACACCCTATGCTCTGAATCCCTCTGCTCTAGCATGCTTGCCCCCCCCACCCCGTCGACACCACGTTGGCAATTGAATGAAGTCACTTCCATTCCCATGACTTCTCTGAGAACTCCCGGATTGTAACTGTGCTACATTTCGCTCTCTGTCTGCCTCCTTTCTGGTTTTCTGCTGCCCGCCATGTTGGCAGGGCCCAATCTACCAGCTGATACCAGCATTCCCTGGCACCCATCCAACTGGCAGCGCTGCAGGAGAGAGGAAAAGAGGGGGAGCGAGAGAATGAAAGAAAATTAGTGGATAATAGATGGCGGGAGGGTGCGAGAGAATGAGAGGGGGATGGGAGAGGAAAGGAAGACAGACAGAAGGCAAGACGGAGAGAGAAAACAATAATGGTGGATTAAGAAAGCACTGTGTGCATGTGTGTGTGTGCACGTGTGTGCGTGTGATTGATGTGGTGTGATACCCCTGTGAGTCATAGCTGAGCTAAAATGTCAGCTGGCTACATGAGAATCTCTTTGTCATCCAGGCTCGGTGGCGCTCACGTGCGCGCGGGGATCATACGAGCACGCAGGCGCGCGCATAAACACGGGCGACACACCTGCAAGCACAGATGTTCCATTGTTGTGCCACATTGATTTATGACCTTTTGTTTTCTTGCCTGCTTCTCAACTCCAGCGACTGATGGAGGAAAACGACCGGAACGCACACGGTTGCAGTCGGAGCGCCGTGCGCCCTAACATTTAGGGAGGGTGTTTGTGTGCTCGGAGCATCACACACTTCAGCCGAACATGCTGTTTGCAGCAAAGTGCACACAACACTCAAATATGCTTACATTTGTAGGAGTTGTCATGACTTAGCAATGTAGGCAGCCACGCCCGGGCAGCACAGCTCTGGGGTCCTGCTGTGTTTACATGCATGTGTGTGTGTGTGTGTGTACGATCCTGATTTAAGCAAAAAGCTGCTACTGTGTGAGTGCACAGGAAGGGTGTGTGGGGAAGTCAACACACTGCGCTCCCATCCTGTTTGGGACAGTGTGTGTCCTGTGGTGGTGCCCTGCTTAAACACACCGCCACTCGCCGGATAATCGTCCCATATGTGCAGGAGGCAGAGCAGGTGCACACCTGCTGCAGGCTCGTGCGCACGCCCACACAGGCCGCGGAGCAGATGAAGATCAAATGAAGATTTTCTTTTATGTACATACATTAGAGCGCAATCAGAAAAGCGCCACAATGAGCGCGCACATGCCGCACGCTTTCGTGATGGAGCTCATTCAAAGTGTCTCTGTGCAAATTGCTTTTAATCCTGTTTGGTAGAAATCCGCCACCTCCACTTCACTGCAGCATTTTTATAAAGCACTTGTTCACATTTACAGTCGGAATTTGCACGCAGTAATGACCGTCTTAA
This sequence comes from Oryzias sinensis, assembly GCA_037389245.1. Taxonomy (NCBI): domain Eukaryota; kingdom Metazoa; phylum Chordata; class Actinopteri; order Beloniformes; family Adrianichthyidae; genus Oryzias; species Oryzias sinensis. The sequence goes on along the minus strand of CM074505.1, from coordinate 26,250,249 downwards.
GCGAGGAGTGCAGTTTTAGTCCCGTGAAGGCTTTTGGTTTTTGCCCAGAGTAATATTTGCTGCTGTGACCTTAAGTACCGTAGTACCCAGGATTCACCTTATCCAAGCAACACATGCAGCTTTAGGGGTTTTTCCAAGGGCAAAATGGGCATCTGTGGTAGGCCTAAAATGTAAAATAAAAATCAGTCAGTCAGGCTTTTAAATTCCTATAGCCTAGCCTATACTTTCCCTTAAAAGAAACTGTGTTTCTGCACCCTGATAAACTGTTTCTTGTACAAACGTCCAGTCTGAATCTTTTCTCCTCACAGAGAAACCTCCTGCATTTTTTATGGCGTCTTTATAGCTGCGTTTTTTCTCTCCCCCTGCATCTCGTCCTGGTTTGTGGATTCAGCGTATCTCATGTCAACATGGAATAACTCCAACATTGAAAAAAAGGCATTTTTCTCTTCAGAAACTGAGTAAAGACAGTACATTCATGTCCTCACAGCCACAGAAAACACAAAGCTGTCATGGAAGAGTTTTGGTGCAAAATGCCAAGAAAAGTCATTTTTGTCACAGCGTTTTTTTTATCGTTTTTAGTATTTTAGATATGATGGTTTTATTTTTGTAGTTGCGTGGTAGTTTATGATTTTTATAAACATTTTTAAACCAACTGGATTATAAGCATTTTTTAAATGTGTACTTTGACTAAGTTTGTGTATTTGTACAAATAAAGTTAAACTTGGGGCTTTGGGGGGAGGGCAATGTCATCTGACTTAAAATACTCACTGTGATCGAGGTCAAATCTTTAGTTTTCATGCAATCGTTCCCAGAAGGAAAGATGAAAGGGTTTCTCTGCAGATTTCTGACATATTGACCGATGATGGACAGTACATTGAATATTTAAATTATTCTATTACTGAAGATTTAACTGCAAGTATCGTCAAAAATGTACCATCCCAGAATCTGACCCCAAAATTTGGTTTACTCAGTCGCCGTGATCTCTCTGTTCTTGAATGCCAGAAATTTTTGTTTGGATAATTTTAAATGTCCAATAATACCAATGCAGTCCAACTGTTCTATTTAGGCATAACATGGATTAGGAGACTATTTGATTTGTGACCAAAAAAAAACAACATACAAGCATGACAGCAGAATCTCCATCTGCTCTGTTAATGATGAGTATCTGTTTGGCTCAGACTAAAAACTCCCAGGTCGGTGATGTAGGCTAGTCATGATGAGTCTGGAGGCTGGCAAAAGCAGTAAACAGCGCCATCAGGTCCACTGGCATACACAGTAACTGTACCTGGGCGTAAATACTAACGCATGGCAAAATCAATGAAGCTCGTCGCAGTGAAGAACAAACTCTCAGCACAGTTTAGTGCAGACAGTGGGCTGGGAGTGGGCCCGAATTTCAAGGCTTAACCACCCACTCCCATGATAATCGTGTCTTTTGGGGTTTTTAAACATCTTCTTGTGGCACATTTATTAAAAACATTTATCTTAACCCTTGTGCTATCTTGTAGGGGTCCAGATGACCCCACCCTTACATTGACGTATTATTCCTACCATGACAAAGGTGGATAAAGGTGGAAAGATTTCATGTAATCCATGGACACCAGTGAAGATCACAAATCATTGAAGAAAAAAGGTTCAGAGCACTTTCTAGTGGGTCTAGATGACCCAACTCCCAATGTTAACGTGCCTCCAAGGCACAAGATAACACAAGGGTTATAACTGCACTTCTGAGTATTTCTTTCTTCAAATCCTGGTGAATTGGGAGCCGTTGCAAAAATGTTGTTGGATAAAGCTTGTAGGAGTGATGTAGGTGCTACAATCTCTGCTCTGTTTTTTCCTTCCAATGCTGTGTCTTACAGACGACAAGATCCATGCACGTCTTTCTTTTCCTCGTCTGAGCTGGAATCTGGCTCATACCTGTATGGCTGATTAGCTCCTACCTTGCTCACCATTTTTTTTTTTGCTCCACTAATGTTAGGTTGGGGGTGTGATGGGCTGTAAGCTAGCACGTAAACAGATGGATGATGGGAACGGGGAGAGCGTACATCTGCGCCAACAGCCAAATCTGCCCGCCCAAATCTCATAGTTGAATTTCTAATGAACTCCTGTCACTCTGCAGAAACTATGTCCTAGAAAAACGACACAGTATTTTTGATTTTTGCTAAAAACGACATAATCATACTAAAATAAAAACACTGGGAGAGATTTTACAATAGTTTAAAAGGTGATTGGAGACTTTAATGCCAAATTTGTCAGATAAATAAAAGTTATTTTTGCCATTGTTGGCATCACTTAAGACAACCAACAGTTGTTTAAGTTTAAAAATACTTAAAAAATAAATGAAATGGTGATATTTGAGCAGCGCAGATGCGTTCAGGATCATTGCTGCTGTATGGCCAAAGCAGAACTATATTTGCAAGACCTAATTTCTTTGGGCTGATGGGCTAATTCATTTAATTTAATTATCCATTTAAAAAAATCTATACTATTCTGCATCAATAATTCTAAAGGTAACTTTAAAAAGTTTAGTTATCTGCTTAAGGCCTTCATTTGGTCATTTGGAGGAGAATTAATGGACTAAATGCTTGAGCAGCCTTTGGCATCGATATATCCAAACATCGATACCTGTGAGTTATGATAAAATGCAGAACACACGTGTACCATGAGTCCAAAATCGGACAAATCAGTCGCCGTTCCAGCAAAGACAGAGGCTCTGAGCTGAGACAGGAATCTGAACACACAGGCTCATTTTAAGAGGAGTTATGTCTAAGCGTGAAAAATTCAACTCTCAAATAAAAATAATGAATTCTTGTGTAAAAATAGAATTCTCCCTCCCCCCAACATTTTTTCAGAGCGCCAGCAGTTATAAAAACTGTCTTTTGACATCATTTAGTAATTAAATGATTTCCTTTCCTTCTCAGAAAGTTGAAGGAGGAGGCTGCTTCCGAACAGTGTCCCCCCCCAGCCGAGACCTTAAAGGATGGCATAACATCTCACACACTGCTGGTAATTCTCTTGTGTGTGCTAAAAGAGTGATAGAGCATGCAGGCCGATGGCCTTGCCTTAAAGGCGCCTGTTTAGTTGTCGGTGCTCCTACAGCTCTCTGTGGCTTTTCATCTGATCTGCTCCTCCTCTTTGCTCCTTTCATCAACAGAGGATGGATTCTCCACCAGAATGTGTGCTGTCTCTTTCCTGTGAGCAGCCCCAGTCCCCCCCGACTCTGCCCTCCTTGGACCACAGCCCCCAGGCCTCCTCTCCTCCGGCTGACAGCCCCGTCATCCTGCAGACCCACAGCCCCGAACCCTCCCGTCCGAGCCCAGACACCACTCCGTATTTCTCACTATCCTCCTCTCCCCTCCAGGAGGAGGATGGGAGCCGCCACTTTGATGTTGACGCTGAAGAGGTGCTGGAAGGAATTCCTGCATCACCCATCCCGGCAGTGGCTCTTTTTCCAGGGGGTCAGGAGGCGGGATGTAGCCCTGGACTGGACTCCTCCCCCCCTGACACACCGTCAGCTCCATTCCTCGGGTACGGGGCGCTGGAGCTGGCCCTGTCCTCAGGACAGGGTGGAAACTGCAGTGAGGAGCTAGACCTTCAGCTGTTCAGGAAGGACACTGCCACCAGGACCGTACCGGGAGTGGGGGCAGCATCTGGGCCGGCCCTCAGGTTTCCTTGTCACGTGTGTGGGAAGAGGTTTCGGTTCCAGAGCATCTTGTCTCTGCACGCTCGAGCTCACAGTCTGGATCGGGATCGGCGCGCTTCAGCCCTGTATCGCTCCGAAATCCCACCCCCTCCTCTGAAGAAGCACCTCAAGGCCCAGCAGAACCACCAGGACTTCATTTCCAACCACAGAAGTCGCTCAAACCAGCGTTTACTTCCCGGAGCGCTCATCCAGCACCTCACTAAAGACGAGGACGGTAACCTCAAAGGTCCGGATGACGACCGACAGCTGAACCAGAAGCCCAACTTCTCCCTTGAGGAAAGCACACCCCTGACACCTCCTCTCCCAGAGGAGCACACATCTGTAACCTCCCCCCATTCCTCCACAACTGGGGATGGTTCATCTCTCTCCACTGTGTCCACATTTCGCTGCCACGCCTGCAAAGGCAAATTCCGCACGGCGTCTGAGTTGGCACGCCACGTCCGCATTCTCCACAATCCGTACAAGTGCACCCTGTGTCCTTTTTCCGCCAGCCAGGAGGAGAGCCTGGCATCCCACCTGCAGGACTGCCATCCTTCCCCTGACACCCCTGCTCAGCCGCCCTCCTTTAACTCCAGGAACCCCGTCGACACTCCCCTGCCCACCCCGACCCACACCCCAGGTCCAACCACTAATAATCCCCAAATGACAGCTGCGGCAGGCTCCGGATCCACAACCATGCCTGCCTTTCGCTGTGATACCTGTGGACAAAGATTCACACAGTCCTGGTTCCTGAAGGGACACATGAGAAAGCACAAGGACTCCTTGGACCACAAGTGCCAGGTTTGTGGTCGAGGTTTTAAGGAGCCCTGGTTCCTCAAAAACCACATGAAAGTTCATCTCAACAAGCTTGGCCTGAGGGCTGGACTGGGATCTCCTGGAGGTGGTGGCGACCTGCCGTCAAAAGGTTCTGCTAACAGTCAGTCTCTCAACGCTCTGTACTCGAGTCTTCTTATGGCTCAGAGGGGAGGTGGGGCCAGAGGAGGACAGGGGAGATCTGACAGGGAGACTGAGGCCCGGGCTGAGATGGGTCTGAGCAAGTCGGCGATCCTGGGATACCTGGGGCTGCCCAGTGACGGGGGTGGAGCTAGCTGTATGGAGAGACTCCAAGCAGTGGCTCAAGTGGCAGAGATGGGAAACGGTGGTGGTGGCGGCATCGCTGGCAGTTTAGGAGGAGGAGAACCAGGAAGAGGAGGAGGAACAACGAGAGGAGGGAGCTCGGGTGACACTGCCCCATCTATTGCAGACGGGGGGGACCAGGCAGCCTGGTGGCAGCTGGTGGCTCGCAGCCTGGCGGTTTCCCAGCAGCAGCAGAGGCCCCCTCAACAGCAGCAGGGACGCCGCGCTTCAAGCCGAAGCCCGATGACTGCAGAGGCAGAGCGGGTCAGAGCCTTCCTGGGAGGCCTGGAGCCGAGAGAAGAGACAGGAGGAGCTGGGGGGTCGTGGGAATGCCCCGACTGTGGAAAGCTGTTCCGCAGCCTCCAGCAGGTTGTGGTACACGCTCGCGTTCACACTCAGAGGCCTCAGAAAGGAGTCCGGGAAGAAGATGGGAGTCGTACAAGAGTGGGGTCGGGAAGAGGAAGTGTTGGTGAGGTGAGGCAGGAACCTCAGCCGCACAGCGGCACGTCTCAGCAGATGGGAGACGTGGGACAGGAATCCAAAGTCAGCAGAGGGTCGCATCAACCAGGAGCAGCCACGGACTTCCACTCTGTCATCTCCAACCTCAAAGGTACGTTCTCCCCTAGACGGTTGACCTCAGTGTCTTTCATTTTCCTGATCTTTTCCTGCTTTTCCAGGGGAAAACGGCCTGGCAGCAGCGGCCTCCGTGCCCTCAGCTCCCACCAGGGAGCGAATTCGTGGCAGGGGGATAAAAGACTGCCCCTACTGTGGCAAGGCCTTCCGGTCCTCCCACCATCTCAAAGTGCACCTGAGAGTTCACACAGGTGAGGACCTGCAGGACCTCCAATTTCCACAGGATTTCCCAAATGCCATACGCTGAACAAACAAAGAGCAACAATAACAAGGAATAATTCTAAAAAGCCTTAGGACGAACATGAAGGAGTCAAACTTTTCTTTGTTCTAACGCCTGTTTTTTTTTATTTAAGGCTCATTAATTCTGTCCTTTATAAACTAGAAAATACGGTATACATGTCATTTTGTTGAATTTAAAAAAAGTCTCACATGACGCTCACAGAACGCCAAAAGAGGGATTTTGATTAATAAGAAAAGCACCAAACTGCTCATTGATGCTCTGCCTTTATTTGCAGTGTTTGAAAAAATTTTTATTCTTTTTTTTGGGTTGTCAATTATCAACAAGTGATGAAGGAAACATCTAAACTCAGAATTCAGGCAGTTTAATCCTGTCCTTTCCTCTTAGGTTTTAAAAAAATCAGACTTGTTTTTTTTGTGTTTCAGCTTCTTTGTTGGTGCAAATTAAATCATTTATGCTTCCAGCTGGTGACGTGCTGAATTATCCTCTTACTTATTCATCCAGCTGGGATTTTGTCAGAGATCACATGCTGCCATCTACTTGTGGAAGATGGAACTACAGATGCCATTCAAAGATTAAAAAAAGCCACATCTCTTTGTCTGACATTGTTGAACTGGCATTGACTTAAACCCCACAGGCATAGGCCGACTGCATTTGATTTTTCAAAATTCTAGGAATATAAGGTATATTTGTAAAAGATTTAATTTCGTCCATAAGAAATAGAATATTTACATCATATTTAGGCTTTTTTTCTTCTACCTTTATTTACCAACAACACTGAATTCTAGCTGGTATGCTGCTAAAAGTTTCATCAAAATAAGCTGAACCGAGTCTTTTGGAAGAATTTTTGTTTGTCGTGGTAAATTTTTTCAAATTTAAAATCAAATCAAATTTTGTTTTTGTAAAGACTTTACTTACATTTGTAAACCGCTTGCTGGTTTAAAAATGTTTACAAAAGCTAATGGACAACGGTAGTTTGCCATCTCTCTGTGGGTTGAGCGCTCCTGCCCAAAGTGGAGGAGTTTAAATATCTTGGAAGATGAGTTCATTGTTCATGAGTGAGGGAAGACCAGAGCGTGAGATTGACAGGCGGATCGGAGCAGCGTCCGTAGTTATGATGAGCCAGAAAGCAAAGCTCTCAATCTACCCGTCCATCTTCGTTCCAATACTCACCTACGGTCTTGAACTCGAGGTCATGACCGAAAGAACGAGGTCCTGAATAAAAGCGGCTAAAATGAGCTTCCTCTGTAGGGTGGCGGGGCACTCCCTTATAGATGGGGGGTGGAGCTTAGTAACCTGCGGAGAGCTTGAAGTAAAACCGCTTCTCCTTCACATGGAGAGGAGCCAGTTGAGGTGTCTCGGGCATCTAGGCCGGGTGACTCCTGGAGGCCTCCCTAGAGAGGGGTTCAGGCATGTCCCACTAAACGGAGGCCCCGGGGAAGACCCAGGACATGCTGGAGAGACTACCTCTCTCGGTTGGCCTGGGAAGAAGTCACCCACCTGTTTTCTCAATCTTCTCCTGGAGGAATCTATCTGTCTAGTGTCAAACTGAGTAAAAGTGTATCTGAGGAAAAAGTCTGATTGGTTGGTTAGCCCCAATCGTTGTTTTGTGTGACTCCGCCCAGTTTTTCAACCTTTCACTCAACACTTACAGGTTTTCTGAAGCCAAAGGGGAAAAAATACAAGCAAAACAGAGAAAAAAATATAGTTTTTAATTTGAAATCAATTAAGAAAACAGAGGAACTGGTAAATAATATAGTAATCAATGTTTTCTTTTCACGGATAAGATATTAACTTTATTCAGAACAAACAAAACAACAAAATAAAACAAACCAGTTTGAACCTTTAATATGATATTGAAAAACTGGACAATTGGAAATGAACTAAAATGTTCTAAAATTAATTTAGATTTGTGATAAAAACCTCAGACGCTCTGAAGAGTAACTTTACCTTCACGTCAAAATAAAATAATTTGTAGGTACTCCAATCTCGCTAAGCTAACATTGATCTTAGCGCCATTCTGGTCACAGTAATAATGTTTTCATGACTCTGATTATATTTGAACTTTTAATTCTAATTTAGTTACATTTACAAAGTGAAATGTTGAACAGACATCTGAAGGAAAAACATGTAAACAAGATCCCAGATAATCTTAGTTCCCCTTAGTGAAAAGTCGAGCATCTTCATCCAGAGTTGTTGTCGGTGTCTGCAGGTCATTTGTCTCCACAGCTGCACTGAAGTTTCTGTCAAAAATGTTGCTGATTGATTCTTTGCAAAATCGTAACTTCTTCAGCTCTGCAAACAATCCCTGTCACAGATTGATCAAACCTTTTGAGTCTATAAAAATGATCCTCTCTAGATGTTAGAGGTAAGGATTCCTTATCCACTGATTCATACAAATATCAAGGCACAAGTGAAAGTGGAAACAGAAGGAACTCTGTTTCCACTTTCAGTCAGACGCACCAACATCTGCCTCCTCCTTCAGCGAGACCCAAGCTAGAGCATATCTTTGAGATTTGTCAATTCTTTTTCTTTTTTATTAAATCTCACATTTTCTTTTAACCCTTGTGCTATCCTAGGCACTTTAACATTGGGAGTTGGGTCATCTAGACCCACTAGACAGTGCGCTGAACCTTTTTTCTTCAATGATTTGTGAACCTCACTGGTGTCCATGGATTACATGAAATCTTTCCACCTTTATCCACCTTTGTCATGGTAGGGAGAACACGTCAATGTAAGGGTGGGATCATCTAAGATAGCACAAGGGTTAAGAACACATGGAAGTTCACCTGGTCTGATAAAAAGGGGAGTGGTGGAAGGTGGTGGTGTTGTAGTCATAGGGGCCTTGTCTAAGCTTTGATAATTTCGGAAGGCTGATTTAAAATATTTCAAATAGAACAGATGAACAGTGGATGAGACTTTCTTGTAGGTTAATGCAATGTGACAGACACAAGATTACACCTTTTATCAGTTCCCAATGTTACTTTGCAAATAATGTAGTTTGAAAGAACATCACATTTTCCAAAAACTGGAAACAATTTGTTTTTCAATTCTTGGGTGAGACCAAAGCCTGACATTTACTTCTTTCTCTGCAGGGGAGAGACCCTACAAATGCCCCCACTGTGACTATGCGGGTACTCAGTCTGGGTCGCTGAAGTACCACCTTCAGCGGCACCACAGGGAGCAACGAAACGCCTTATCAACCTCGTCCAACTCATCATCCTCTGGCGTCACCTCCACCATCAACAGTTTGGCATCTGGAACTTCTGGAGTGGGAAAGCAGCGCCGATCGCAGCTCAGTCAGCACCTGGCTAAGCGAGGGTCTGCTGACACCCCCGCCTCCCGGCCCAGCCAGCAGTCCTGGCTGCTCGGAGTGCCTGACCCCCAGGAGCATCGGAAAGCTCTTGCCGCTCTGAGGGATGTGGATTTGGAGACCCAGTACAGGTACCTCTCTGGGGTGATGGGGGCCCTTTACCAAGGTGGGATGGAAGGAGGCTGGATCCGAGAATCCACACCACCAAAGGTCCCCAAAGTGTCTCGGCGGAAGCCCCTCACCACAAGCCGGATGGTTCAACCACCAACTGAGAAGGACGGTCCTGTGACATTGACCCAGGAAGGCAGGTTTGAGCCTTTGGATTTGTCCCGCCGCACCTCACCAGGCCTCGGAGGGGTGGAGGAGAATGAAAGCATGGGAGGGGACGAAGCGGGAGGTTTGTGGGGGGGCGGTGGGCCTGAAGGCTCAGCGGGGGTCAAACTGAGTCAGTGTTTGTTCTGCCCTTTCCACACGTCGTCTGCAGAGCTGATGGCCATGCATCTGCAGGTCAACCACACCAGTAAGTCCAGACGCAAACGGGGCTCCTCCACCCTCTTAGATGAAGATGGAGTCCCAAAGCCCGCCAAGAAGGGCGTTGACGCAGTGTGGAGGCACATGAGGGAGGCGCAGCCCCAAAGCCACCTGGGAGAGTGGCCCTCAGCTCACTCCCAGACCCAAAATGGGCTCTGTGAACATCTAGATGACGCTGCTCAGCATCCAGACTCCATGGCTGCCATGTCAAAGATTGACAAGATAGGGGAGCAAAGAAATGACGAAGAGGAGGAGTTTGAGGCGAGTTTGGAGAACGGCAGTGTGGAAGACTTCCAAGAGCAGGATCTGAGGATTTCTCCAGATCTGTCACCAGCTGTGAGCTCCATCCACATGGTGGAGGAAGAGGACAAAACCCTAACCGATTAGAAAACTGTGTAGCAGCGCGGCTAAAACGTAGGTTTTCAGAAACATTCGGCACAGGTGTGTTTCCTGAAAGTTACAGATGTTGCTTTTTTTATTAAATGTGAGGGAAAATCATCTGGTTTGTCTGCTGGAGCTGTGACTGTGACATCTACCAGAAATCACAGTTAGAATCCCACGAAAGAGGAAGCCCGAATGCATCTCTTCAGGATTTGAAGGTGGATTATTTTTTTTCCATTTCGTCCTTCCAACTCCAAGCAGTTTTTTAAAAATGCTCTCAAATTTGAAGACTGGCGGAGACGTCCATGTGAGATTCCGAGCAGAATCCTGCATCCTTCCGGAGTCACGGATCCACACCGAGGAAGTTCTGCTCCGGACTGACAGCTTCCTGTCCGAAAGCGCTGCTCGTGAGCGCGCGTGCCGGGGGGGAAAGCTTCCAGGGAGAAACTGCTCCCTCCGACCTGTGCCACTGCCTTGGACTGTCCTCAGCGCCCGTCCCGCAGAGCAACCGAAAGAAAGCGTTGTCTTCTTTTTTTTTCTCTCTCTCTCGCTGTGGTTGTTGTTTTCAGTCTGCTCCTGTTTGCTGTCGAGAGAGTCTTCCGGAGTCTCCCACAGGTCGTTTGTTTGTAACCCGAATATACAGTTTCAAACAGCTTCAGTATATTTGTTGAAGAGTGCTTTAGGGTGTTGTGAATAGTTGTAAAAGAAATGCCACGTCCAGGCGTGGAAGAAGAAGAAAAAAAAAGAAAAAGCAGACGATATAATGTGACAAAAGGGTTACAGATGATAGAGGGGGCAGATTTCTGTGTTTACATTTGTCACAGTGAAAAACCCACTAAGTGTGAGTCTGTTTGGGGGGGGGGTTAACTCCTGGACACAATCAGTTGACATTTTCTATGGAGATTTTAGAAATTGTGTCAAAAATGAGATTTTTTTTGTTTTGTTTGTGTTTTCTTCATTTATAATAGAAAGTAGAAAATGTTTCCTGAACGACATAATTGAAGAAAAAAGCTGTACTATTGGCTCATGGTGTCATTTTCTTTCTTTTTCTTTTTTTAGATGTGTAGATTCTCTCTTTTCTTCTTCTTTTTGGATAAGAAAAGACAGTGGTAGGTTTATTGATTAAAACACTAACACATGCATAGGCATCCCAGTAGAATAAGTGTAGCTTTTAAAAAGTGGAGAAAAAAAAGCTGTTCGTTTTCATTTCAAGATGCTTACGGAAAAACTTATCAATACAGGTAATATTGATTATCATGTTTGTGAGCTAAGACTAGTTGGAATGTCAAAACAGAGCACTGTGCAAGGTTTGAGTTCCCAAAGTAGTTTTTATTTTTATGATTATCGTTGACTCTTCTGGATAGACCAAACGTTTTGTTTTTCCAATGGCAGTTGTCACTTTTTTTTTTTTTTTGTTGCCATCCCAAACGTGTACGAATCATTGGCTTTATGAATAGGTTGTGAGTGTACTGAGTTTTTGAAGTCCTAAGGTAGTTCCAAAGTGGCCTCAAAATCAAAGTGTGATTTTTGTGAAGACAAACTACTGTTACAAACTATTAAAAAAAAAGACTTTCAGCATGAAATTTTGTGATTTGAAGGTATATTTATATAAAAAAAAAAGGTAAATGTGAGGCATTAGTTTCCCCAGACCCTCTGTTCATCAACATTTGATGGGGTAGTTTATCACTGCGACCATACTTTATTGTGCATTAATGTTTTTGAAGTCCTTTTTAGAGCACCTTATGAGTTTTGTTGTGAACGTCCCTCAGTGGTGTCTCCTTAACAGCTACTATCAATGCCACCGTGCCTTCTGTTTCAAGCACTTCCTGGTGGATTTTGTAAAACTCACCGAAAGCACTTAGCCGAAATCAACACCCTTTTCTCTTCTTCATCACATCCGCTCATTCTCCTGACTGTCCGTCGGACTTCTGCAGTCTGACTCATGATGGGACCCCCCATCCAACACCCCCCCCCCCCCCCCCGGCCTGTCGGGCCTTAAACGCGGCCACTCGGCCTCATTCAGCGTCGCTTCAAATGCCTAAAAAAATCGAATTAGGTTTGGCTTCAGGATGAGTTTAACCCTTGGAAAGCCAAAGCCCAAATCTACGATTATTGGATGTTTTATTGTCATAAGGTGCCAAAATCTGTCCAGCTGGACACTAAGCTTGAAAAAAGAAATTCCAATCAGACTGTTTTCTCTGTCCCCCATCATGTCCCTCTGTCGTCCGTGAACTGTCAATCTGCAGCACCACTTGAAGGTGACGTGTGCTATCTGGTATTGAGGCCTTTATTAGACTTTAGTTTCTGTTTGTTTGTTTGTTTGTTTGTGTGGTGTTTGTTACATGCCGTTGAGATGGAAAAATGCTCTTATAATGATAAGTATTATTGTTTTTGGCATTCTGGTTACAAAAACAGAAACATGTTGTTGAATGTTGTACAGATAGTGCTAGAAAATCTGTGTTCATTTTTGTTTTTTTTGTTTGTTTGTTTGTTATGCTTTTCTATTTTGTTTTTTTAAGAGAGCACAAACTTGAGCCATGGTCCCTTCCCCTGCTTAAAAGTGATTCCCGCCCTCTCCAAGGCATCGCTGGCGCAGCCAGTCAGTAAAATCTGGAATTTTTCAGATGTAGATCAAGTCAGAAAACTGGTGGAAGAAACTTTTAGTTTTCAAGAAAGCGAAAAACAATTTGACCCTTGTTTGTTCCACAAACCAAACCACACGGCTAAACTCTGACTGCAGCACGTCACTTGATATTTGCACTTGCTTTTCAATTTTTCTGCCATTTTTTTTCAGAAAAACTATAACTTTTATTGAAAGAGTTTAAATTAAAAAAACAATTAAGGTCAAAGGAACCTTTTAGCTCATTTTGGGCTTTTGTTTTGAACGATTCGCGCTGAGGTGACGGGACCATGTTGGGTTTGGGCTCTCATGTAGATGACTGCCATTGCAGTGAGGGAAAACCCACCTAACATAGTAGTGACTAATATAACTCTGTGGGCAAATGGAAAAAAGAAAAATAAATCACATTATAAATAAATATAGAGAAGATGAGCGTTTTGTCTTTCTTTTTTCTCAAATCTGAATGTTCCTCATCAATCATTTTTTAGTTTTAATTAAAAAATGACTTAAGATATGATCACTTCTTTTGCACACCGCCCTATTGTGATGAATTATCCTCAGAATCAAAGTTGTGTTTTGTTTCCCTCGTTTTGCTGACTTTTCCTCAAAGAAACTACAGCTTGCAGAAGAGAGCCCTCTGGTGGACTAAAGCAGAACTGCAGGAAGGAGGATCTTTTTCGGTTTTCAAAACGTTCGACCCCAATTTTCCACCATAAATACTGACCAACCTCATGGCTTTGAAACACTGACACACACTGTTTTTGTTAGGGAGAAAATATTTTAGATTTTACATCATAATCTAGAATATGACTGAATTTCCTTTTTTCATCTTTCTCTCTTTTTAAAGTAATGTTCAGATATTTTTTTCTTTTTTGGTAGTATGGTATAAAATTGGAGGCTCAGATCTCTATAGACATTATTTAAATTGTTCTTTTTCTCACCAGCCTTAAACTCCAGTCATCTTTTGATCTATAGTAAAAGCATTCGCAGTGGTCTTTTAATTATGATTATGCCATTTTTAGCCAAAATCAAAAAGCCTGTGTCATTTTCTAAGACAGCTTTTGTAGAGCTGCAATAAAAAAAAGTAACAGTTGGGGTGGAGTAAACCTGCCCCCACATCTGTTTACACTCTCTCCTGCCAGCTTACAGCCCCTCACTCGGACAGTTTCGGAGCCAGATGCCAGCTCAGAGTAAACAGTAAACAGAAGAAATACATGGATCTATTTGTCTGCAAGTGGATGCATCAAAATGAAGCCGAGCTGGGAGCTTTCGTCGCGCCAATTGTATATTTTTACGTCACAACTACAAGCTTTTTCCAACAGTATATTTTAAAATCTGCTGTTGATTTACCACCATTTGGGAAAAGAATTACTCATCAGTTTAATTTTAATTTCTTCAAATTTGTCCTCCATCATGAGAAAAATTTTCATTGGATTGGGTGTTTAACCCTTGTGCTATCCTAGGCACTTTACCATTGGGAGTGGGGTCATCTAGACCCACTAGACAGTGCTCTGAACCTTTTTTCTTCAATGATTTGTGATCTTCACTGGTGTCCATGGATCACATGAAATCTTTCCACCTTTATCCACCTTTGTCATGGTAGGAATAACACGTCAAAGTAAGGGTGGGGTCATCTAACATAGCACAAGGGTTTTTTAAAGCACCTCAAACTGCAGCTGGAGATGGGATCTCTTCTGATACAACAGCACCCTCTTGTGGACACGTTGATAAAGCAGCATTTAGAAGAGTTGTGTTGCTGCTCATGAGGGTTTTTACTTATTTATTTGGGACAATTGTTAAGCAATCCTAAACATTTATACAGATTGTGAGTAAGCTATAATATGCAATGAAAAGGGAAGAAACACAAATCAAAGAGCACCATAGAAGGTTTGGCCAAAATGAACACATAGCTCTTTTTACAAAATACTCTTCAAGGTGTACTAATTGGAATATTCGCTGCTGTTTGCTTCAACCTGACTTTCCATACTGTTCTTAACATCTCATTCAATGATATTTATGTGGGATAAACTGTAGCTTTAAATTGGAAGAACTGTCATGTTGTTTTTTGAAATACTGGTTAACCGGAACATGTGGGAAATGTAAGAGTAGACCTACGTTTGTGTGTTTTTTGTTTTTTTTACATTTCTGCACAATTTTATGAATGTCACTGGATAAAAGAAGAATCTATGAGCAGTAGGAGTTCTGATTTGTTTTTCCTCATCTTCATAGACAGTCTGGCTTAAATCAGAATGGTTAGCTGATAATTGAATGTGTAGCAGTTTAGGCACCACAGGAAGGATTGCCTTCAAACTGACAGCTGCAATCTGACATTAGATTACATCCTTAGAGATTTTCTCCTAAATTCCTTTTTAAAATGAGTTACTATGAAATTCTTTGGAGTAAATTCTTGATTTCCATAGGATTTGTTTGGAATGTTTTGGCCAAATCCGACCCACTTCTGCAGACTACTGATCTGATCTGATATTCAATTACAAGACTGGAAACTCCCAGGTCAATGTGAAGGGGTCAGAGGTCATAAACTGGATATAATTTGCGTTCAAGACAACAGAAATCAGTTTCTCTCAAATCCTAAAAACACGTTTAAGGTGAACCCCAACAACAAACACACCCACAAATAATATCAAACATCATTTGCCCCCCAAACAGTCTTGCCTGACCTTCCCAAACTGATTATTCTTGAATGCGTCTGCTCTGTGCTGAAGAGGAGATCCATCACTTTCAGTCACTTTAAATAAACCATCAGCTTTCACGGATGCACCTTCATCATCAGCGCATCCGCTCTGCGCGCGCAGTATGCTTCTGACGGAAAGAGAGAGACAGAGAGCGAGAGAGAGAAACCCTCCTCCCCCCGCCCGCTCCGTGCCCCTCTGTCAGCGCGCGCAGCTTGGCTCGGAGCTTTCGCATCACTTGGTCTGTTTGAGCACTTTGTGCCGCGCGCACCGCACCGCTCTCTGAAAGTCCGACCAGGGAAGAAGACTGACTTCTGCCGCACCTGTCCACGCGCACACGCTTCCATCATGAGTGAGGTGAGTTCTGACTCTCCGCTTTTCAGTTAATGTAGAAGCAGATCTGTAGTTTGAGTTCGCGCGCCTCCGCGCTCATCACCCCACATCCAACCTCTGCACCTGCAGGATGTAACCGGGTCATTTCTAGCGGCGTGAACGCTTAGATGTAGAACATGGCTCTGATGCTTTGACCCACCCGGGGTGCAAACTGCAGGTGCGGCTAAAGACCCAGGACGAGCCACTTTGGCGCAGCGCTCTGACTGGACGGGCTTGGCTCGGGTCCCGGGTCTGAAAGGAGCTCTGCAGTGACACCGGCTCACGGCGCCCGCGGGCCCCGCGGACATCTGCTCGGCGTGACACTTCTCCCACAGCGGGTGTTAGAAGACCTGCGGCCATCCGTGTCAGCCAAAGTGTGAAAAAGAAACTCGGCTCATGATCATTCCCCGACGCGTGGGTGAACATTGCACTTCTGTGCATTTTTCCTGCAGCAGCGCCGCAAAATCCTCCAAAGCGCGCTCCCTCACCACTTCTTTATCCCCGCATAATAAAGCGCCTAATGATGCGTGCATGACTGCGAGCACCAAAAGTATGGCAACTTTTGGTTACGCAATACGCGCGCGTGCGGTTGGAGTTCCACATTTTGTTGGTTCCTCTGAGCGCGCGTTCACCGACTTTTATTTGTTACAAACTTAATCACAGAGTAGTTACAGAGTAACGTTGCGATCTCACGTTCATCTGGTTCACGGGACAGAGAGCATGGCAGTGATAATGGAGCAGATCAGAGAGCCCGGCGTGTTACGCAACCCAGAAGTCGTGGAGCGTGTCATCATGTCAGGAGATGCGGAGATGAAGAATCGATCAATTCCACTCCGATAAAAATAGTGTCCCTGTGGAAGATTATTTCCTCCCTCGCGACACAAACAGAGCCGCGCTCCTCTGGGACCGCTCCTCCTGCTGTGCACGCGGGGTCTCTGCGCGTGGATGTGTCAGCTGTGATGCGCAGCAGATGATGCCATAAATGCTGGCTGGAGGTGCATTTGAAACGCAGACGCGGGGTGACAGATCGTGCACGTGCTGGTGACCCCTGCAGCTCACGGAGGGGCGCGTGCGTGTTTTAGGGGCCTGTTTCCTGCCTCGTGCCGCAGCCTGAGGATAACTCAGGCGTGCTGACAGTTTAATGTCCGCAGTTAGAAAGTGCTCCGAAAAGAAAGTTTCCCTCAGTCTGCAGAATGTTCTGACCTTTTAAAAATGTAGAGGAAGAAAAGCTGAAGTTTGGAAGAACAGAGAATGATTTAGTGACACACAAAAAAGACATTTTCTGTCATTTCAAAGTAAAATGACTAAATCTTGTACCTTGCTCCTCTACATAATACTGTCATTAATACTAGCCGTAAAAAATTGAATGGAAGAGAATGCACCAAAGAAGAAGGCAGTGGATCAACAAATTTGAAACCTCTTTGGCATCCTTATAGACCCATTATGATGATAATTGTGTTTTTACCATCTTTAACATGTTCTTGTAGCATTTTTCACATATATAAAGAAAATTAAGCTTAAAACTGCATTTCTGATTACATTCTTTATTCAAATTGCTGTCAATCAGGAGTAGAAGAAAAAAAGCCCATAACCCTTGTGTTATCTTAGATGACCCCCCCCCCCTTACATTGACGTGTTCTTCCTACCATGACAAAGGTGGATAAAGGTGGAAAGATTTCATGTAATCCATGGACACCAGTGAGGTTCACTGTCTAGTGGGTCTAGATGACCCAACTCCCAATGTTAAAGTGCCTAGGATAGCACAAGATTGTAGCAGTGACCTAGAAGCTACAATCAGCAGAACAGAAGTTCCCTGCTCTGCTTCATTCTGATGCATCCACTTGTAGACAGAGAGATCCATTTTCTGTTTTCCTCGTCCTGTAGCTGACATCTGGCTCCAAACTGTACGGCTGGATGGCTCTGATCTTGCTCGCCATTTTTGTTGCATTGTTAGTGTTAGCTTGTGGTTGTGATTGGCTGGGAGCTAGTGGAGGAGCATGTACACAAAAGGATGATGGGTAATGGGGCAGGCTTACTCTGGGCCAACAGTCCTTTCCACAACTCAAAGGCCAATTTTTTAATGAGCTACTGCCACTCTGCAGAGAACTATGTCCTAGTAAATGACAGGTTTTTAGATTTAGGCTAAAAACTGCATAATCATAAATAAAAGACCACTGAGAACGTTAATAGATGATCAGAGTGGGTCTTTAACACTGGTAGCAAGGATGGAAGGTGGAATTTTCTTTTGATGTTGCGTCATGTGATTCCATTAGCAGGTTTTACTTTTATATTTGCTCGTTCAAATGGTTTAAAGTTGACTGTTATTCAAATCTTTAGCCCCCCTCTGGTTGGTGCAGGGCACAGGATGCTGACTGTTGTTCAATAGACCCACCACTCAGAGGTGAAAATGACAATTGCTTCGTGTTCATAAACAAACAAAGCATTTCATTGCTTTGTGAACCATGCAAGCAAATTAATCTAAGAAGTTTTATTACTCAAAAAAGTCACTGCTTACTTGCTCCTTTGTTAGGCGAAGTGCAGTGAAATGTCTGATTCCTGTCTGCGTCTCCCGCTGCTCACTGATGGTAGAAAACTCATTTTATCTGCAAACTTTGAGTTTGTGAAAACCAAAACGAAAAGTAAACTGCTGTTTAACAACAGACTAATTCCCTGCCTCACCCACAGCAACAATATGCAACAAAAAAAAACGTAGTATCAAGGTTTGTCTAAAATAAACTGCATCCACTGCAGCGTGGAAAAGTTCTTTGACTGTATGGTCAAAATCTTGACAGTGATAAGGAAACTGTTCAGCAGTGAATCGGACATGTTTAGAAATTTCACAGAATGACAACATAATTGACTCAACTGTTGCTGTTCTGACCCCCCCTGGTTTATTGGTTCATCAAGCCAGGTATTTCCTAGACGGACTGGATTCCATCCAATCATGAAATCAGGACAGATTTCATAGACGTATGTGAGAGAGCACCTTATTGGCTCTGAGTACCTTCATCAGTGCACAGTTATTCCACTGTCACACCTCCAAACTAACTTTGTAGCAAGTCAAACAACTCTGTCAGGGGAAGGGGGGGCAGTGAGGATTCAGATGTCAGAGGAGAATAATGAGTAAAGAGTGGCTATTTCAGTTTGGACTCCTGCTCAGCCAGTCTGATAACCGTGATCCAGAATAAAAATGTATTCATTCATCATTTTACTTATGTGACTCCATCGTTCTGAGCTTAAATCTGCTCTGACCAAACAAACAACTGGATAATTCAACAATCTGGTACAAAATGTCCTTTGAAGTAAACACATTTATGTCAAGCAGAACGTGAACCTTGTGAGGTTTTCTGCCCTCCAGCCCTGGAGTGAGCTTTCTAACCGGCTTGCAGTCATTCTCTAAGGGCTGGCTCAGCTCCACATCCGTTTAGGCAGACACAAGCCGGCCCAGTGACCTGGTGCATTAGGCTGCAGCGGCGCCGAAATCCCCTTGAGTTTGAAACCTCTGACATTCACAGAGAAAAGTACAAAAAGTGTAGCTGTTTGAGACCTATGTGCATTCAGCGCCGATTAAAACATTTGACCAGTTAAAGACCAGCGTACCATCTCCTAGGAGGTTCTCTGCTCATGCACTTCCTCTTGTTTTAATTTGCATCAAAAGATGAGGGCATGTGTCACATCCCCTCAGTGCGTTCCTACTGTCCGCGGAGGGGTGGGGGCGGGGGCGGTGGGTGGGCTCCGAAGTCACGGCGATGAGCTATCTCGCTGCACCTTCATGCAGCTTTGACAAACTGTCTCCCCCAGCTGAAACGCTGTCATCCACTGCCTCATTTCCTCATCTTTCTTTTCATGAGCTCCTGTTCCCCCCTCCGCTATACCCCCCCCCCTTTAAAGGCTGACTGTATTCTCCTTAGCAACAGCATCAGGACTCAAGGCAGGGCATTAATGCTCGCATGTGCACATCCGGGAGTCGACATCTGCACAGTATGAGGGAGTCGAACGCAGAGGGGGGGCGGAGGAGGAGCCGACCCTCTTATGCTGTACAGACATGAATGCAGTATGAAGCAAACTGATTGGGGGGTGGGGGGTGTTATGTAATTGTAATTTCACAGCTGCTCGCTCTTTAAGGCAGAACACAAAATTTAGAAGTTAGGTTAATACTTTAACATGGGGGGGGGGGGGCAGAGACAAAAAAAAAAAAGAAAGGGTGGATGTACTTCAAAGGCTCAGCCCCCCCAGTAGAAGTCACTTTGGTCATTGTTTACTGGTGAATGGGGGAGCGTTAGCTCAATCTGAAACCAGTGAAATAAACCAAAGAATTTGCCATGCTTGTTCCTGTCTGTCAATCTGCCTCTCTCCATCTGCCCCCCCCCCCATCTGTACAGCATCTGGCACGTCTGAAAATCACCGGCTTTCCCCGCACTCCTTCATGGAGGCCTAATCCTTTTTATTCTGCCTATAAATACATTTGCGATGAGCTTTTAGAGGCTTTTACTGCCTCTTTTTTTGCCTCCCCTTCCTGACAGGAGCTGCGGCACTAAGCCTCCACTGTGCGACTGGCTTAAGAAATGTAGCGGCAGAATGTGTGAGCGCCAAGGAAACAGCACTGAGGGCTGAGCAGACTCAAGGACGGGCTCTGAAAAGGAATGCTGCATGGCTGTTGCAGCAAGCAGAAGCGCTGACTTTCTTCCTTACGTCCTGCGTTGCTGCTGCTCTGGTGGCTCCATGGGAATGTCTCCATTATCCTGGGGGAGATTGTTGGATGCCAGCAGATCAAATCCAATCTTCCATATTTCAGAAACCCTATTTTATTTAGAACCAAAAAAAAAAAATAACAGAAGAACTGTGAGACCACAGAAACATAGATTTGTTTAGGTTTGGTTTTTCACGAAGACCTGTTCTGATGCAGGTCTGGAGACTTGGACTTGTGGTTCTGAAAGTACCATTCATCTCTTCTTTTTGTTGTTGCTTTGGTGTCTTCATCCTCACCTCCATTGATTCTTTGTGGGGTTTAGGTCAGGTGTGATCAATCACAGCGATATGGTGGTCCTTAAAGGTGCTGAAGCTTTTTCTCAGTGTGGACAGGAGCCAGGTTTTTCCGGAAAATGCAACCAGTATCTTCATGAATATGATCAAGAAAAAGAAACATAATGTCCCTGATGGATGCAGTGGTGACACTGATAAAACCACACTAGCAGATGACAAAACCCCATCCAAACCAGGATTGCCTGGATTTCTCTCCTCCAGACTCTGGAACCTTCATTTCAACAGCAAATGTAAATTTTCTTCCTTTTGATTTGGAGGATTTTGGACTGAACCAAAATTCTGATGTTCTGCTTTAATAACTGATTAATATTTAAATGTGGCACTAGAAGTTCTGGATCCTTAGTCTGTGGAGGATCTTGAAGATTTCACTCCAATAGCCGTCCTCCTTGCCCTAAATAATCTTCCAAAATCTCTTATAAGTTTTGTTTTGAAAACCTCTTCATCTACTTCGAGTCTGGGAGTGAAGATCTGTTTTAACCCTTGTGCTATCCTAGGCACTTTAACATTGGGAGTTGGGTCATCTAGACCCACTAGACAGTGCTCTGAACCTTTTTTCTTCAATGATTTGTGATCTTCACTGGTGTCCATGGATTACATGAAATCTTTCCACCTTTATCCACCTTTGTCATGGTAGGGAGAACACGTTAATGTAAGGATGGGGTCATAGGATAGCACAAGGGTTAAATGAAAGAAAATAGTTTCGCTCAGCTAAGTGAAAACCTAATACCTCCGTATCTTCACCCTCAGGTGAAGATACTGTCCAAACAGTTAGGATCCTCCTCACCCGGAGCTTCATACAGGAAGTTGTATTTGTCCCACAGATGGACGGGTTTAACCGGTTAGACTGCAGCACTCCGTTTCCATTGTCAGAACTGTACAGCTTCTGTTTTCCTTTCCAATGGATCATTACAGAGTAATTACTGAAATCCATTCAGATTTACCTTCATGGTATTGAGTCCCTCTGCCAGTTAGGAGTTATATCTATCAGTGCCCCCCACCCCCTCCACTTACATAAAGCCATTAACCAAGCTATTTTTAGTGAGCAGGTATGATGTGCCTGAGCCACAGATGAGATCGTTACGGCTCAAAAACGAGGGGTTGGGACAAGCAGCAGGGTTTAATGGATTCTGTTTTAAATATAAAAAAATCGTGTTTTTAACAAGTTCTTGAGGTATCATTATAAAGATGGAGGGTATATATATATTTAAGGAAAATTAAGCTTGGGTTTTCCTTTCTTAATATCTTTTCATTCAAATTGTTGTGAATCAGGAAATAGAGCTTATTTGTGATGTAGAAAATATGTAGGGCGGGGCCACAAGCTTCCTGCTCCGCTGCATTCTGATGCATTCACTTGCTGATGACTAGATCCATATAAGTCTATCATTTTCCTCGTCTGAGCTGGAAACTGGCTCCAAAATTTCTCGCCATTGTTAGGTTGGCGATGTTAGGGGCTGTAAGCTAGCGGGAGAGTGTCTAAACAAATGGATGATGGGAAATGGAGGCAGGCTCACTCTGCACCAACAGTCCCACCTTTAGAGGTGAATTTCTAATTAACTACTGCTGCTCTGCAGAAACTATGTTCTAAAAAACATAGCAGTTTTTTTTTTTATTTTGGCTAAAAACAACATAATCATAATAAAAAAAAAAAAAAACATTTAGAACGCTTTGAAAATAGATCAAAAGATGATTGTAATGGGACTTTGAAAATGAAAGAGTGCATCACTCATCCCCGGCTAATGCACTGAACATATTTTGACGCACAAAGATGTTAAATCTGCAGGACATGGAGAACATGACTTTTTGAATGCTGCACCATTTTGCATAAACAGATAAACAGATATTTACAGTATGTCCCGCAGCTCCAAAAACAGGGATTTACAACTGGAGCAGTTTGATCCCATTAAGGTCCAATGAGAGCAGCACTGAGCAGGTGTTGAGCCCACATCTGGCTGCAAATACAGACGGTGTTTTGAGCGCGCTCAGAGCAGGGATGGAGCGGGGTGGGGGTGGGGGGTGGGGGGGTAAAGACAGCAGAGATGAGATAGAAACCGCAGAGTGGGTGGAAAATTGAGGGGTAAAGGACAGAAGCGGATATAAAAGCAGAGAGGAGCATGAGTGTGCAGCCTCCACGTAAAACTATAAGGTGGAAAAAAAAAGGCCAGCCAGAAGCTTCTGTTATGTAAGAGGAAACCAGCTTTGCAACCCCCCCCACCCCCTTTCCCTGGCATTAAAAAATATTAATTTATTTCTCCTCACAAAAGTTGCATCCTCCCTGTGGAGAGAGCAGTAATGAATCTAGAGTGTCAACTTATCCTGACACGTAATTATTGCATCCCCCCTGGGCCAGCCGCCATGTTTATGGAGCTCGTTTATCTTACAGACTTTTTTCCAGCTACATTTTCATTTTTGCGGGAAACATTGTCTTGTCAGGCTTGCAGCTGGAATTCTTCTTTTAATGTTGTCAAACATCATTAAGGCTCTTGTTTTTTGTGTCTCTGACTGAGTATCGCAATCATGAGGACATCCAGGAGCTCCCGCCTTTTCTGTGGATTGTATTTATAAAATTTTCTCCAAATGATTTACCTTAGAATGACAAGAATTAATACAATTAATTTGAGCAAATAAAGCACTGATCCTTCCAGTTTATTATCACGCGCTTCTCATAAACTTAAAGGTGAACTTGATAAAAATCCGGTGGTTTTTGAAATGTCAGATGTGACCTCAAATTGACAGTTTATCTGCACCCAGACAAAGAAAAGGTCTGTGTTGGGATGGAAACTAAAGCGCCATGTGGCTGTGACTGAACCTAATGGAACATCACCTGAGCACCAAGCCTGACTTAATCTAAAGCTTAAAACAAGAACTCGAAAAGCTCCACAGCACATTGTAAAAACGGCCAATAACAGCAGATAAATAGTTGAACAATAGAAGCTGTATGCTGAGCAGCAAAAAGTGTAGGGCAGAAAGAATGAACATTTAAAAAAAAAAGGCAAAGGTAAAAAATGCTGTCAAGTCTATTAGGCATCGAGTTGCTGGGCAGAATACTGATTCTAAAACTGTGATTTCATCAGCTCCAAACTACCAAAATCTGCATGTTTAAAAACTCATCGCAAACTCCAAAAATGATCTAAAGTAAAACTTAAACTGTGATTTTTATTGAAAGCATAAAACAATTTTTAAAGCTGACTAAGATGAAGTTTGAAGTTTAAACAATAATTTAGGCTTAAAGTTTACCAAAGTTGGTAGGTTTTAATTTCTCTATAAAATTATTTACGTTGCATCTTTTCTGTCAAAACTGGTTTGATTAGAAAATATATTCAAATTCTCTTTATTTAGAGCTGATGAAGCAAACCCGGGGATGATGTCTCATGTTGATGATGCTGAACCCCCTCAGGATCACATTAGGATTCCACATCAAACAGAAAAAGTGGGCTGCTCCAGAATGTAACGGCCCCTGACAGCTGCAGGAGGCTCTGTCGCTCCTTATATAAGTTGTTAAATATTTATTGTGTTTGTTCCATGAAGACCTGGCTCTGGGATGAGGGAAGGATGGAGACGGGGCAGCTGGGATGGGGGGGGGGAAGAAATGTGATAGAAGAGTGAGGCAGCGATTTCCAGAGGTGTTCCCCCCCTTGAGAAAAGCTTGTAAATGAAGCGTGTGGTGGAGGGTGGAGCTGGTGGAGGATAGCCCGTGTTAGGCTAAGGCGCCTGTGTTTGTTTTGGGTGTGTATGTTTGTGTTAGTATGCGTGTAGTTGTGTTAGACTCACGCATGTGTGTGAGATGGTTGGAGCTGATGCAGGATGGTTTATGTAAGATTTTGTGTTTGTTTTGGGATGTGTGCATGTGAGGTTTTGTGAAATTTTCTGTGCGTGTAGGTGTATGTAAGTGTTTTGGGGTGTGTGCATGTAAGTTTGTGTATTTGTGTTGCGGTTTGTGTAGGTTTGTGTATCTGTTGTGTAGGGCTGCACGATATGAGGAAAACTTGTGATATGCGATATTGGTGATTAATATTGTGATGAAGATATAACTTGCGGTACATGAACAAATAGCAAAACAACCAAAAACAACATTTCCATTTCACTGCAACAGTTTAAAAACAACATTCCAAATGACCAGCATCTACATAGGAGACGACATCTAACATAAAAGGGCTCCATCCGATCGGTCTATGATGTAAAGGAGTCCATTCGATTGGTCAAATACATAAAGGAATTTGTTTGTTTCGTTAAATACTTCAAGCTGTAATAAGATTATTTTAGCATATTTAAAGAAACCGTTTTTTGCAATTTTCACCATCTTTTGCGATATACATTGCACAGCTTGATATTGCGATAACCATAAATTTGGGATATATTGTGCAGGCCTGCTGTTGTGTCTGTCTGTAGGTTTGTGTATCTGTTGTGTATCTGTATCTGCGGTACATGTATGGTTGTGTGTGTTTTATGATGTGTATACAGGTCTACGGTGTGTTTTGGGGTATATGTGTGTAGGGTTGTGTGTGTTTTATGATGTGTATACAGGTCTACGGTGTGTTTTGGGGTGTGTGTGTAGGGTTGTTTGTGTGTTTTGAGTTGAATGTAGGTTATATGTGTGCTTTGTTTTTTTTTAGGTGTGAGTTTGTGTTTTGAGGTGCGTGTCGGGTTGTGTTAGTGTTTTGGAGTGTCTGTTTGTAGGTTTGTCTATTTGTTTTGGGGTGCTTAGGTTTGTATACTTGTTTTAGGCTGTGTGTTAGACTGGTGTGTGTAGGTTTGTGTACGTGTTTTTCTTTTTTTCTGTCCTCCTCCATCCATGCCATCATACATGTCTCTTTATCTTCCCTCCATATGTGTCTTCCCCCTCCCGGCGACCCCCCAGGGCCGCCTGCTAAACGCAGCAATCTGTCTCTGCCTGCCGTCCTCAGCTTCTCCGTGTCTGAGCCTTCCTGCAGGCTCATAAATCACTGCACTAACTACTACATGTAAAGGAGGGAAATCCCCGACTTGAAGCAGAGAGTGCAGGGAGGGGGGGCACTGATAAGGATATACCTCAGGGGGGTGTTAAAGCCACTTAGTCATTTGTGCTTCAGAGAGATGGGGGGGTGAGCCAGATGAGAGTAAGAAAGAGCGGGATGGAGAGTTGGAGGGATTGAGGGATGGGCAGGAGAATTACGGTCTGGAGATTTGCGGGGCGGAGGTTAATTTTTAATTTCATGTCAGCTCATGGTGGGAGGGGCTCTGTGACGGCGTTTCAGGCAGAAGCGTGTCTGCTGAGCAGAAGCAAAGCAAAGCGAAGGCCTCCAGCTCGCACAGGAAGCTGCTCTGGAGCTCACATGAATCCTCCATCGATCACAGGGCGACTCCAGCCAGAGTGAAGCGTCTGCCCTTTCCAGCTGATGGAAAAGTGCCTCACAGAGTCTGGCCCCCAACAACCTCCACACATGAAGAACCAAATTAAACCAAGACGCAAATTTGTCTTCAAGAACTTCTTGGAGAAAAAAATAGCAAAAGCAGTTTTTAAGGTTTTCATAAACTCTTGTTCAGCAGATGAGCTGCCCGATATCCTCATAACTGGATTTATTAATCGAGTCAGGATGTCAGAATTAATTTAAGCACACAAGTTTTCCTCCATTTCAATACTAAGAGATACTATCAGTTCTGCATTTTGTGGAGTGTACGTTTTTTGTAAAGTTTGACCAGGGGTGCAACTTATGCATGATTTTTAATAAATAAACATTAGATCATATATTAATTATATTCCCACTAACAACCGCTGGAAGGCACTGTAGGTGTGTGTATCAGTATTAGCTATTGACAGTAATGCTGAAGAAGAAGCACCATCCAAAAATGTTAGATATACTGTACTACCAAAAGTATTGGCTCACCTGCCTTGACACACATATGAACTGAAGTGCCATCCCATTCCTAACTCTTAGAGTTCAATATGATGTCAGTCCACCTTTTGCAGCTATTACAAGTTCAGGTCTTCTGGGAAGGCTGTCCCCAAGGTTGAGGAGTGCGTTATAGGAATTTTGGACCATTCTTCCTAAAACGCATTGGTGAGGACACACACTGATGTTGGTGGAGAAGACCTGGCTCTCAGTCTCCGCTCTAATTCATCCTAAAGGTGTTCTATCGGGCCAGTCAAGTTCATCCACACCAGACTCTGTCATTCATGTCGTTATGGACCTTGCTTTGTGCACTGGTATACAGTTTATGTTGGATGACGAAGGGGCCTGCTCCACACTGTTCCCACAAGATTCTGTAGCAATTGACTGTGCAGTTAGTCGGCGACCTCTTTGCTCTACACACTTCAGCATCCACTGACCTCTCTCCGTCAGTTTACGTAGTCTACCACTTGTTGGCTGAGTTGCTGTTGTTCCCAAACTCTTCCATTTTGTTATGATAGAGCTATCAGTTGACAATGAAATGTTTACAAGCTAGGAAATTTCACCACTGGATTCCTATGACATTTCCACTGGATTTCACTGAGTCCTGAGAGCGTCCCATTCTTTCACAAATGTTTGAAAAAACAGTCTGCATGCATGAGTGATTTTTTTTACACCTGTGGCCAGTCCAAATGAATAGGACACCAGATTCGGATCATTTCGATGGGTGACCAAATACTTTTGATAGTGTAGTGCAGGGGTGCTCAAACTTTTTGGGCATGTGAGCTACTTTTGAGTCGACAATGTCTTGAAGATCTTCCTGTGTGCGTGTGTGTGTATATATATATACTACTAGTAAATGTTTGTTAGTTATGTTTATTAGTTACATGTTTATTCGTACATTGTTGTTTATGTACTGATGATTAAAAACCACACAGTAAGATTACACAAAGATACTTTAGTATTAACAGATGAGGCGTTTTATTACAAAGACAGAAAGCAGCGACTATCATTTGTCATGCTCTGTTGTAAACCGTGCAATGGGGGAAGCATGGGATTTCCGAACGCTGATGGCTCCGTATGAAGCGCGTGCCACGGGAAAAAACAGCTTCCTTAATGAGCTCGTATTTATCGGGCGACAACTGCAGAGGCGATAGCAGGAGGAGACACGCGGGGCGGCTTCAATAAACACTCCACTCTGGTCTTCTGCCGGGGACATGACATACGGGGCAGAAAGCGACCTTCTGATGACAGACAGAATTTGCGCTCAATGCATTTAAATACGCATGTGCAGTGACGTATGTTTCAGAGGATGTCGGATTGGCAGTTCTGCATGTCAATCAAATCCCGTACTTCTCGGTGAGGATTTTAATTGGCTGGTGGATTTATAGAAGTGCATTTTTTGTGTGTTATTTATCTTTGCTGGCCTGCGATCTACCCTCAAGTTCTTGAAGATCGACTGGTTGATCGCGAGCGTAATGAGCACCCCTGGTGTAGTGTATATAGGAGGATCTGATAGGAGGATCTGATCAGAAAGCATGTTTAAACTACCCTGACTTTAACTCCGTCTGAAATCCACCTGAACTTGCTTACTCTGGGTATGTGGGTTCCAAAAGACCGGATATGAGTTAGCGTGATTACGCTCAACTTGGTAACCCTGGGTTAATGCACGTGCACAGCAGGTACATAAAGACATTCTCAATAGATCGCCGATTTTCTGGGTCACCATGGAAACGCGTGGTGAAAAAAAGACAGCGCCATACTTCAGTGAGACGGAGTCAGAGATTTTAATGACGTGTATGAAGATTATACGTCCATCAAAAAAGTTATACGGCTGCATCATCAGCAAAAAAAAGAGTTTCTGCTTAGAGAAAAAAAACGGACAAGGTAAACGCAAGAGTTTCTGATCTTATTTTCATTGTAACGCATATATATAACTTATCCAACTTAAATTAATTCAATTGGTAATATTGAGTTACATTTATTCAACCTAATTTCTTACGTCTCTCTAGCTCAATATTTTTTTTACAACTCAAATTTACATATTTATGTAACTAAATGTAATCGTACTCCAATTCTATTAAAGTTTTTCCATCTTAACTTATTGTAATTCTTGAACTGTCATATGTCTAAATTTGAGCCTGCAGATATTCTCATTATTATTACAATAAAATGAATGAAAGAAAACTGATTTGTTTCATGTAACCATATACCATATCTCTGAATTTTGTTGTTGTTCTGCCAGACAGTAGGGGTGCTATATAAACTCATCATCCTCTTCCTCCCCCTCACTCATGGTGCAGAAAGAATTAAACATAGTAGGACAAATAACTGGGAAAAACACAGTAAAACAGCTAACTAAACACATTTGGTCAAAAACCCACACTTGAACCCAAATCCGTCCAGACAGGCGAAGGGAATGGTATCCCACAATCCTTTGCGGTGCCGATCTAACAGCAGCACCAAAGTTAGACTTTCTGAATTGAATTAATTTAAATGAAAGTAAAATAAATGTCTGATAACTACTTGTTATTTTTAAGCTGACTTAACTAAAAAGAATTGATCTATCTTAACTAAAGCAAATGGTCTTCTCACTCTGTCACGGTGGAAAAACCATTCTCAGACATCGAGACATGTTTACTGATGCTTTTATAGAGCTCTTTAAAATAAATTAATCTGATCTCTCAACATCATCTGTCTTTCATGAGATATGTAGTCAATGCTTCCATGTAACAATGAGGCAAAAAACTTGACGGTATCCTCTCCCATGCGCGACAGGAGTGTCTATTTTCTGAACACAATTTTGGGCATTGAGCATCGAATTTGACGCGCGTCGTAAAAGAGGCAGCGGACACGAATGTGATGATGCATGAATCCCGTTTGCTGTGAATGCAGCATCACACCGTAATTATTTGGAACATATGCTCAGGAACTGTATTTTAAACAGCAGTGATCCACTCATCAAATCAGAGTGCTGGGGATTGAATAAAGGGATAATCTGGATATAGCATGAAGAGTGAGATTTAATCTGAGCATGCTCAGTACGGTTCTTCATGGAGCTTTCATCTGGAAATGACCAAATAAGATACTTATGAATAAAACACTCACAAAGTGTTCATCCATGCAACGAGTATGATGTTCAGTTTCCCCTTGGACATGTTCCCAGTGTGTCCCCGAACACTGAAGTTTCTCTGAGAAGCAAATTGATAAGATGCTGTTTTCTATAAAATGACTTTAGTCACGCTCCAAAAATGGGTAAAATATGGACAAAAGTTTTTAACAATCTGTGGTCCTTCAGTCAGTGCAGGAAAGAGGATTTAAAAAATATATTTTAATGAATTTTTATCCCTATGATAAAAAATATGATCTTGTACTTTTGGTTACTCACAAACTGAAAGCAGGAAAGACAAGATTTACCTGGTAACAAGTGGACAGCATTTCTTCCTTTGGGTCAGAGGAAGTCAAGGAAGGAAGGTGAAGGAAGTGAAAGGAAAATGTGTTCTTTGAAGCTAAACGTCCTTAGGTAAGAAGAGATCAGAAGTCACACTTTATATTATTTTCTATCTTTCTGTCACAAAAGTAGATCTCTCCTCCTCTTAAAAAATACTTGCACCTGTCCTTTGCTGATGCTCATAAATGTTTCTGTGAACAGCTGTGGCATATAGATGTGATCAGGTCAAAAGGGATGTGGGCTCAAAGAAAAGCGAAGAGTGAAGATGAGACCAAAACAAGGTAAACCATTTTCCCAAAAGCTTAAAAAACATGGCAAACCTCATGCTGGTTTTTCATAGACCACAAAGGAGAAGATTTCATGTAGTTTAATGTCTTAATAATGTATTATAGTCTGTGTTAACGTCACAACTCCTCTTCTCCAACAACAGGCGCTACCTGATCTGTAACAGCTACCAGATCAGTCCCCGTATGCACAAAAATGCGTCTATCACTAAAGCATTTTATGGCACTTAGTGGTCAGAGTATCTCTTATATCTTCATAATAATAATTTCTTAAAATGTTAACAATAATAAAAAAGGTTTATTTTAATGTTAATTTTAAAGGAAATGTTACAGATCAGGACTGCAGCTCTAGAACATACCTTACTGTGCTAGAGCAAAATCGGACCTGACGGTTGGTCTACCCGACCTGTACTGCACATGTGCAAATGATTTCTTTATCTGTTTCATTTGATGGCAGTTCACTACCCAGTGTTCGATGACTCATTACTAACTCAGTTAACAAACAAATACACATTATTAACGGCAAAAGTGACTGCAGGAGTCCATGACTTCTCAAAGTTAAATGCCCTCAGTTCTCCCCTTATCCATTGCCAAAATATAAAAAGATAGAAGTAATCAAACAGAAAGAATCACTCTACGCTGCAGCTTTCATGAAATCACGTGTTTTCATTGTCTGTAATGACAATGTTGCTTTTGGGTGACCTTCTTTTATTTTATGCCTCCGTAACTCAGTCGGGGGAAGCTCTCAGTTGTTGAGGAAAACATGAACTCGTGTGAACACGAAGGTAAGCTCTCTTCAAATGGCCTGGACAGCTGTAAAGGAGGCAGAACTGTCGAGAAATGTTACCAAATGTGAATTATTTCTTCTTTTAATTTTATTTTAATTAATTAGTAACAAGTTTTACTACCTTGGATGAACAAACGTATATAGAAATGTAAGAATTACTAGAACAAATTTAAATCAAATTGCTTAACTGTTGGCCAGAGAAGCAGGGACAATGCTTCAGCATCCGGGGACCGACCTGCTTGTAGCCATTACAGAACAGACAGCGACAACGACTCCAGTTCCTGCTCCTCCTACCTGAAAATCCATTAATGCAGCTTGTTAGGCTAAAATGGGCATGTGATGGAATCAGACTTCTCTTTGATAAAGACTTTCATATAGTTTTTAATATATATGGGGGGTTTGTGATTTACCCCCACAAACAGCTGCTGACACATGATATTCCGGGCAAAGCAGCTTCTTTCAAAGTGTCTTTTTGAAACCAGGCTGAAAATGCCTTGAGATGGTTTTAAGGCGCCCATCATGAATTTTTGAGGATCTTCAGGCAGGGGTAATTTCATCGCAGCTTCACAGAGTGGTGGTGGTGGGGGAGATGGCGGAGTCTTTCAAGGCGTTTTTGGTGACTCCATCCAGGTTTCCGTTGTCCCCCAGGCACATTCAATGTGAAAGTCTCAGTCTGACGTAGATCTAAAAATGATTTGAGGAGAAGGGCGGAGCGTTCGGCCTTTCTGGAAATGGACGTCCCTGAAAGTTTAGCAGATTCTAAGCCGCCCGGAAAAAATGCAGGAGCTACAACTCAGTCCTCCCAGGGCTTCGTTTGGTTATGAAATAGCGATTCATCGCATTTCGGGCAGACACTCGGCAGAATTGCAGGTTACTCCCCTAGGGCGGGTCAGTTAATTAACCCACCTGCTTAGCGTCCTATTTAAGTCAGGTGTACGATTGTTCATTCTCTCTTACTTTCAGCGCTCATTCTTGCCGGTCTCCGAGCCCGCGGGTCTCCTTATCTTTCGGCGTCTTGCTGTGTTCCCCCCCTTCCTTCGGATGGATGATCCCCATTTTTCTGATGTGGGGTTTTCGTTTCGTCACGTCTGCTCTCCTTGCGGCATTCAGCGGGCGGCTGACGGCGCGCGGCGCGTTCGTTTCGCCGCGGTCGCGTGCATCTGCAGGGGGTGTGCTTTCCGCGATGTTCGGGATGTCCGTGCTCCCCGATCAGGAGCGGTCCGGGTCTTCTCGTCTGCCGTGGTCACCCCTACAATCTACGGTGAGCGTCATGCAGTCCTTTTCCCGCGTAGTTCTAAGGCTGCGTGTTACTTCCTGTTTACTTCGGTGACGTCACGCCCCTAAGGATCTTGGGAGTTGTAGTTTTGTCTCATGGTCCATCATGATGCACTTCTGATTCCTTTTCTGCAACGTAGTTCTGCGTCTCCGGTTGTCGTTCCAGGGGTCGTGGGGTCTTTTCTGTGGTTGTGAAGGCTGGCGGTCCTCGTTTGGACAGGTTTCTCATGCTGGCTGAATTTGTTGTGGATTTTAGCATTTTTTTTTTTTTCCTCGGCTGTTTTGTTTGGGAGCTGAGTGTAAAATCTTAATTATCTTTAATTCGATGCTGGCTTTATTATTATGGCGGTTCCTCTGTTTATTTTCTTCGTTGTTGTTGTAGCTGCTGGTTGGTCAGAATGTGAATCAGTGTCTCTTGGACCAGTCTCTGCTCTGTGGACATTTTTCCTATGACTGGTCTCTCTTATGCAGTGTCTATCGCTTATTTTATTCACTCGGCGATCCTCGTTCGTTGCCCCCGCCCGTTCTGCATTTGGTTCTGCTACGCCTGTTTTTTTCCCCGCTCTGTGTACCCCAGTGGGTCCTGCCTTGGATTCAGGGACCTGCGTCGGCCGCACTGGTGAGTGTGTCAGTCTCGTCGCGGCCTTGTTTTCTCGGCTGGACAGTTAATTTGTTATTCTCTCTCTGGTTTGGTTTGGAGGTTTGTGGGGGCTATGTGATGGATTCTTCCGGGGCATCGTTTTCAAAGCCGCCACTGAGGGTGGCCCCTAGGAAGTGTTCAGGTTGACGTTCTTGATCTGGACCATGTTAACGCCTCGCAGTTCATTTTTTGGGCATCAGTGGCCTGGTTTCCCATGCGCCTTCAGGATTAGTATAAAAGTTTCTTCGTCTGCCTATGGTGTCTCCACGATTTTCCTCCGAACGGGATATAAGGCTAAGGATGACTGTTATCGCCGATGTTCTCACTGTTCTGCCTCTATGCCTCTCAGTGGTGTCCCTTGGCATTCAGATGGCGCTCAACGTGTTTGTCGGTTTACCTTTCAGCTGTCGTGGCAGTCTTGACAATATCAACTTTATTATCAGAAGCCCTGCAATGGATATTTATAGGCGACGGGTCCCCTTCATTTTGCGAGTTATTGATGATTTCTCGGTGGCCAAATTTCCTCTTTATCCCTGATCTTTTGAATCTCTGTGGAAAAAAATGTATTTCCACGTTGTCTATACTGTATGGTCCTCCACCCATCCGGTTTTCTTTTTCTTTTATGGTTCTGGATGGTTTATTGATGCTTGCCGCTCCCCATTATGCCATCTCTAGCTTCGTGCAGTGTATTGTTTATTCATTCTTGGTTGAATATGATTTGTCAATGATTGGGCCACCTGAAATTTGCTGTGGCTTTGTTCCCACGCTAATCTGTTCATCTTGTGTTCTTGTTCTGGGTAGCTCGATCATGGGCTACATTTTCCAGTTCTGGATTTTGTGTTTTGCGTTCGATCTTTCCCTCTCTATGCTTGGAGTGGTTTTGTTATGGTAATGACTGTCGTGTCTCCAGGCCCCCCCACTTGTTCTTCTGAGGCTGCACCTTCTGGTTTTGGGGGGAAAGATTTAGGAAGAGTGGTTTGTGTTTGTCCGGCTGCCTGAATTCACAGCTCTAATGGTGTGTAAGGGATCGTGTAGTTAGATGAGATTTTATTTATTATATTTTGCATAGTACAATTTATGAGATAATTCAGCCATGGATATTATATTGAGGCTGTTTCTATGTGAAATGATAATCTTATGTGTCATCGGTTGACTGGGTAGTGTTTAATAACACCATGAGCAATTTTAACCCTGACCGGAGAAATTATCACTTATACTCTCTCAAGCTTAGTTCAAGAGTTAAATCTTGTGTCCATTAGTCTTCTCTCTACCCTGTTTTAGCAGATGACACTCGGCTAGAGGCATCTCCTTTAGAGGCTCGTTATTCTCTGCCTCTAAATGTTAATGTTCAGTCTAGCTAAAATACTTAAACCTACGATCCCTCGTGGATCGGAAGTTCTTCTTTTTTGTTTTTTTTGCAGTATCCAGATGCCCTTGGCTAATTAAAACTTCAATAGTCTGTGCTTTGTTGTCCACCTATTTGAGGACCACTGATGTCATAACCGGCCGAGCTGCGATCCATTTCTACTTGGGATGATGATCTTCCTCATCTACAAATATTTTTTGGTCTTTGGTTACCCTTCCATCACCTGCTCCTCGATGACCTTCTGAAGGTGCGTCCCTCTGTAATTGTTAAAGGTTACATCTCTTACATTAGTGTACATTAAATTGGTGTTAAGATTTCTTGCAGGTTCTATATTTCTCTATCAATTCTTTACTGGAATTTGTGATTCTGGCGGTTTTATGATGCAATGAATCCATAAAGGGACTTTTACTTAATTACTAACTAGATTTCACTTCTCAGGACTGTTCTTTAAAAGCACTGTTATTCCATTTATATCAAGAATTTAAAAAACTAAGCAGTTTATGGGTTATTTCTATATTCTTTTGCCGAGACTAATTATGCTTTGTCTTTATCTATGCATCGCATCCTGAGCCTACGAACCCCTACTTCCCTGTCTGCTCTTCGTTTCCGGCGAATGATGTCACCCCGCAGTCCTTGATCTGGTGCTGCTAAGACGTCTGCTTGTTCTGCGGTCTTCCGTCAGACCTTTACACCCTGCACTCCCTGAGAATAGGCGCTGCTACAGCTGCTGCTCTTCATGTGCCATCATTTCCGCTGAAAGCAATGGGAAGGTGGTCCTCTTCCGCCTTTCAGAGATATGTTAGGTTAAATTCTGATGAAATATTAGCGGTTTAAAGAAAAAAAATTAGGTCTGGTTTGAATGATGAATATGTTAAGTCAGGTGGAAGCCGCGAATGAGAAGGATTAACTGCATTGGTGTTAAAATTGAATCAGGTTGTGTAATCTTGTTGGCTCCCCTTCATTCTTCCCCTTCCTTCAGGTAGTATGTTCCCCTGGTGAAGGGGAGCGGCCCAACGGTCAATGGTGCCGGGTAAACACATAGCAGATTCACTAGATAGAATGTTCCCTTCGTAGAGTGGTTCTCGAAGGGAGCGGCCAAACGGTCAATGGTGCCGGGTAAACACATAGCAGATACACTAGATAGCATGTTCCCTTCGTAGAGTGGTTCTCGAAGGGAGCGGCCCAACGGTCAATGGTACCGGGTAAACACATAGCAGTCATACTGGAAAATGAAATGAAATGAAATGAAGTGAAAAATGGAATGCCGCCGAAAACACACCTCATCTTATTTACCCACTGATTATACATTCACATTCACATTTTCTTCTTCTGGATCATCTTGGTGTTGGGGGTTGTTACCCAAAAGTGTATGGAAAAAATAAGTGTGTCAAGGAATTGAACGGAGCCTTATGCCAAAACGAAGTTGTGAATCAAATTGTGAATGTCAACCTAAAGATGTTGTGAATAAATATTCTTCTGCAAGAGTTGTCTGACTGAAATGTAAAAGTCTGAAGTGGTGCATATGAAAAAAGGACTGTCAGCATAAGGCCTGTTTGTATGGAAGCGATTCTGTAGCATAATAAAAATAAAAGTCAAAACCAGAAATGCTTTTCATTTTTAAAATGAAGCTGCATTTTTTGAGTCAAAATTGAAATGAAAAGCATTCCGCCAAAATGCTTTTTCATTTTCTACTTCAACATTGCTTATTCTGTCACTTAATTAAAATGAAAATGATATGGCACTTTGTTTTATGCAACAACACAACACTCATTGTTGTTAATCCCTTGATGCCTAGTGATACAAATACATCAAACAACTTTGGCTCCAAAATTACATAATTTAATGATCTACTTGAAAGGAAAATCATACATGGTTTAAAAAAAATAAAATAAAAACTTTATTTATACAGCACTTTTCATATATAACATAAAACAAAGTGTTTTATACAAAAATAAAATAAAAACCAGCACAAGCCACCAGAACTCATACACAACCCTCTGACACCTCCCATCCCCTTAACTGATTGAGATAAACATTTTTATAGCTGGAAATAAATTAATGTGTCAAGGGGTTGATTCGTCTGTGGAGAGTGCTGTTTAAATAAACAAAAATAATTGATTGACACAGAGGTAGAGGAATATGGGCTTGTTTTTTTGCAGATTCTGCTTTGGTGTAGTTTCTGTTACTGTTATTTAGTTTAATTTATTTATTTAGATTTTTTATCTATCTTTGTTGCATCTGTCTTGGTTTTTCTTAGATAAAAGAATTTTCGTTGGTTTGAGCACCTCACATCAGATCGGTTTTTCAGAGTCCATGCACCAAAGTCTTTCCTGCTCTCATTCATTTCTGTTCTACCTTCAAAAGGATCAGCATTCCAATCACCGTTCCTGCAGGGAGACAGAGGACATATAAATGAATCCAGACTGGAACCTTAAGTTATCCTCTTAATCCAGGCCTTTAGTGACTTCTACTGATGTTACCTTTAAACCATCCCTCCAACTTGGACATGCTCTGAATGCATATATGCAGACTGTGGCCTCAGGTCGGTGTCCATCCTCAGATAAGATCAGTGTGTCTTATCTGATCTGTAATCCGCTCCACTCCGCAGCCTCTTATCTGTCATCCAATCCCATTCTGCAGCAACGAAGTGACGACCCCCCCCAGGCCCTGACATTTCAGATTTCTGTATATAATCTCTACATGCGTCATCCAAACGTGTCTGCCTTTAAACCGGTGTTGCCTTTTTAGCATTGAAATATATTTGAACCCCCTTTATTGTGGTTATCCATCTATAAAAAAACATGAAACAGCAATTTCTTTTGGGTTTTTTTCACACCACCCTCGGCAACACACCTTCAAACAACCAATTTCGTTTGAAAAAACACATGTAAATGTGTTTCTTCAATCGTTTTCGGTCTCTTCGCGCAAAACTGCCATTTAACGGGCAAAGGTTGAACTTTGATTATGGTAATCAGAGACTTGGATTTGGTTGTGATGTATGGATGGCGCCCCTTTTAATTACGGCCAGTTCTTGTTGTCAATCAAAAAGGCCACACCCCCATTCCTGCACAATTTGAAGCAAACAAAAGTTGAAGTTGATACAAAGTTTAGTTCCATGAAATGAAAGGTTTTGTTTGCATTAGTAAAAGAGAACAGACTTGATGTGTAACAAGCCATCTTGTGGTTAGCTGGTGAACTGACCTGGCTCCAGTTTTTTTTAAACAAATATGAAATATAAGCTCAAGTTTGTCAAACAAACTTATATTATTCGTGGTCCACATTTTGAGCTAAAACCACCGTCAGTCTCCTCACTTGACCTGGTTCAGTAGCTTCGTGTTAGATATTTGTCCTGCCTTGTTTTGCGTTGATGTTTTTCTGGGTTATTTTTTGTGTTTGGAGTTTCCTGCTAGTCTGCCCGGCTCGCCTGTCACTTAAATTTCTTCTCTTCCAACACTTTGTCCGTTTCTCCTCCTTTGCTCTGTTCGCGTCTTTGATGCATTCAAGCACAAAAACACTGAACATCGGTTTCCCTCTCCTTTGAACGTTGACCTTACTTTGGTGGCGCCTTCATGGCCTTTCTCCTGTTTGTGTGTGTGTGTGCCATGCAGGCAGAAAGACTCCCACACAGATCAAAGCACGAGCACACACATGCACTCATGCGTTCAGCACAAATGCACACATGCAGAAGCTCGTGAAGACTGAATTATTGGCACAGCTGCAGTGACAAGTCTCTCTAAGTGAACTCATTCACGCCCTGCTGGAGAATTTATGCACGGGCCATGCACTATGTGGATCTTAAAGGGCAATAAGGACAGAATTATTCAGATACAAGCGATCGTTTCATAAACTCCAGCACATTTGAAGACATTTCTTTTTTATGCTCGCTGCCAAGCTCCTATCATTGAATGTCTGAATGCATTTCCCCCCATCCATCTCTGTCATCTCCCCTTTCTTTTTCATTATGACCTCACAGGAAGATGAGGAGTTGCCGCTTTTCAGGTTTTTCAGGATGCTGCGTTTCAGTTCCGTTTCTTTGGTTCTAGTTTAGTCATACTTTTCTTTGAAGTTTGACTTTCAGTTCTGTCCAAAGTCACGATGACATCTGGCTGAGATCAGTTTTCACTCAGCTATTTCCAGTGTTGATTACATTTTTTGGACATTGATTACACAAAGTTTACCGATGTCTGGCCTCCTGCAAACTGTCAAACTGTGACAAAGATCCTGAAGGAAATGGAGATGTTCCATCAGTTTTGCAACTCAAATGTTCAGATCAAGGCCTAGATTTGGGCATCCCTGAAACACGAGCCTTATCTGTCCTCCTGTAGAGCACACACACTCTGAAAGGAGCTGGCAGCACAAGTCAGTGATGGTTAAAGTGCTGTTCCTCTGTCTCCACAGCTGGCATCCACAAACTCCGACAACAGCAGCCAGATGACTGCAGCTGATAACAAAGGTACGACTGGAGTTTGAAATGTAGCCGTGTGTTTGCAGGTTCTCCTCAAGACTTCTTCTGGATGTTTAATCCTGTCAGAAATGTCCCGGTGTGACGTCTCTTTCTGGACATTTCTGCTTCTTGAAAACATGATTCAGAAAAGTTTTAAAGATCCACTCTGATTAAAGGTGATGTCAGTGTTTTTAAAAGACAATTGTAGTGTAAAACCTAATAGCAGTTTTTCCTCACTAAGAATTCTCAGCAAACTTTTAACAAACCAGCAGACACCTCTTCTTCAACTTTTAAAAGTTTATTTTACGCTTGTTTAATCTATTGGTGAACAACTTTGTCATTCAAATCTCTTTTTTTTCTCAATATTCTAATTTAGTCAATTTATTTTGTTCATTTTTGGCTGTGTCAGCTGCTAAAAATTATATTTATAAAACAATCTTTTTTCCTTTTGACCTTCTGTGGTTCAACAAATGTGATGTCCAGTTTGCTGCAGGAATCTCCTGAGCTAAGCATCCGCGGCCGGGAAGTATTAGCTGCTCGGTCAGCCGAGAGATGCTGGCGTCTTGGTTTTCTTTAGCATTCCTCATCAATAAGCAATTCCAGTGTTGGAAAACTTCCAATCTGTCAGCTCAGCATTGAGCTGTGGCCCCTTATAAAGATCCAGCGCTGCTGGTCCAGAACCTCTGTGGCTCACCATCCACCTTTTCTGGTTCCCTGTAGTCCTCCTTTTTGTCCTCAGATTACAGAGGCATGGGGACTCTCAGCTCCTAAAATAAATTGTGGATGAGGCTTTTCTAGCTAGCTCATCTGCTGAAAACATCTGCTGTAGCTCCATCCTGTTCAGGGCCCAATGTAGAGCTAATGGGGCTATTCGTGGTGTTCTGAGTCATACTGCAGCTGAAGCTATAGGCTTACATAAGTTCTGGCTTTATTGTGCAGTCTTGTGTCAAATTTGTGTAACCCTCACATACAGGGTGCACAGGGGCAACTTTTGGCATTAGCTTCCACACATGTGGAAAAAGGAAGAGAGGGAGATGCAGCTTCAAAACGTTAAATTAAAATCCAAAGTTTGATCAAAATTCTAAACGGTAATCACATTTAATCCCCCAGAAAACATGTTAGGACATCATAAAATCAGGGGAAATTCTTTATAGTTTTTATCCATTGTGCTATCCTTGGCACTTTACTATTGGGAGTTGGGTCATCTAGACCCACTAGACAGTGCTCTGAACTTTTTTTCTTCAATGATTTGTGATCTTCACTGGTGTCCATGGATTACATGAAATCTTTCCACCTTTATCCACCTTTGTCATGGTAGGGAGAACACGTCAATGGAAGGGGGGGTCATCTAAGATAGCGCAAGGGTTATAAAAACTCAATTTAGTTGTTGTTGCTTTTGTTTGCAAGAACTTCATGAAATGCATTGATCACGTTTTTTGAGTCAATGAGTTAGAGAAGAATTCTTCGTTTAGTTTTTTTTTGTGGATATTTTTGACAAAACTCTTCTGTATGGTTTAAGTCCTTCATAAACAAAACTTTGATAAGGTGTTCCTTCTTTTTTATACATCTATGATGAACCTAATCATCAACTGAGTCATCTGAAATCTTTCTGCTCGAACTGATTGCAGTTCCTTTGCATTTCCAGAAATAAAGCTGCTAAGAGAATGGAGTCGGTTTTCAAACGCTAACTTCCTGTTGTGAAACTCCAACTGTGCATGTCTGTATTGTAATCAGTATTTCCAACACTGCTGCTGTGTTTCCTTCAACCTTCATTTTTCTCTCTGTTTATCTATTATTTGTATTTGTGAGAACCCAAAATATCCAGAAAAATGTCTACTTCTTGGGATTGTATTCATTTTATCCTATTAAACTTTTTTTTTAACTTTGCTATTCTCTCCTTTCTTATTACTGAGTGTTAGGGCCTACATAACAATAAAAAATAAATATATTTAAAAGAATAAAGTAGTAAAGAATATGAGAAAAAAATTGTAATAAATTAGGAATAAAAGGGTCAATATTTTACAAAAATAAAGTTAGAATTTCCCACATTATAAGTTAAGAATTTACAAGATTAAAATCACAAATTTATGAGGCAAAGGCTAAAACACCAACTACAGAACAAAAAAGAAAAAAAACAATATCATGTGTCAGTATGAGAGACGTAGAGCTCATTCTAAGCGATTATTTCAGCCTTGGTTTCACAAATAAGGAAACAGCAAGTCTTTAGGTGAGTCTATTTATTATAGGTACATTGACTTGCAGGAAACTGGGGCTCTTCAGAAGATTGTTGACCAACAAAGAGAACATTTCTGGCGGACGTGCCGTTTTCATTTTTGACAAAGGATGGCTTTTTCCTTGTAAAATTACCACTTTACTATAAATTTTTTGTACTAATTTCTCTTAATTTAAAACTGTATTCTCATATATTTATTTATTTATTTTCTTTCCTGGTGGCCTTAATACTTACTCGTAATTTTCATTTTTTTGTCTCAATAAAAGTTTATTCTTTTATTGATAGAAAATGTGGATAATTATGACAAATATATAAGTAACATTTTTGACTGGTCCAGCTGCATCTGAAACCTCCCGCTGAACTTTATGGGATGGCTTTTGTTGTTGTGGAAGGACATGCAGCTGTCCTGGATCCAGTCAGGTGTTTTTACAGCCGGTTGTGTTTCGTTGTGCGTCTCAACAGAGAAGGCATCAGCAGTGAAGCCACAGGAGCCGGAGGAGGAAGTCGACATCGACCTGGAGGCGCCGGAGACGGAAAAGGCCGCGCTCGCCATCCAGAACCAGTTCAGGCGCTTCCAGAAGAAGAAGAAGTAGAGTGACTGATGGATCAAAAACACACAGAAAAATCACAAAAAAACAAACAAAACAAATGTATATTTCCGCAGATGTACAAACACTACAGTTTAAAAGAATGCTAGTGCTTTTGGGATGGGAAAATCAGGAATGTGGGGATCCTTTTGGATTTAGTATATTATGCAAAGTGTCATGAAACGCCTTTCTGCATGACAAACAAAGAGGAGCAAAGATGGAGGAAGAGTTAGGATTGGAATTTATAACCAAGCATGATGAAATACTGTAACCTTCTGTCACTACATCAACCAAACATGAACCCCTCATCACCGCCATGTCCTTTTCACGACTTGCCATCCATGCGCAACACAAGCACACAAGGAGACAGAAGATCTGCTCGACAACAGACAAACAGTTCTTTAGTGACAAGCACACACAACCCTTCAGAGTTCAAAGCACGCTCTCTGGTTTCCTGCCTCCTTTCTGTTCTTCCTTTGCTTCTCTGCCTCTGCTAGGATGAAAATAACACCAAGTAACTGTCTCAGGTGTAATCCCACCTCCAGTCTGGAGCAGATATTGGATAGCCGCTGCGTGACAGTCTGATCTCACAGGTGACGGAGACGGTGGTCATGGAAACTGGCAGCTACCCCCCTTGGTTAGAGGCGCACTGCTGCGGGCTTCTTCAATAAGTGATGCTCCATCTTCCATTATTATGACTCTGACTGACATTAATCGGCATTTCTTTATGTCAGGAGCTAATGCAAGTTTTAACGCTCCCTTGAGGACACACGATGCTACTCATTACGCAGCGCTTGATTGGAAACCCTTTCAAATATTCATACTTAAAAAAAGAAAAGACCCGACATTCTTTGTGATACCAGATCTGCTTTTACTTCGAGGACAAAAGAAACCAAGAATGATTCCTGCTGTTTGGAATTGGAGATGTAAAGTCATCGGCTGCATTGATTTCTGTCTGTGTTAGTTTAATCATTCTCCAAAGTGCTGTTGCTAAGCAGCGTAGTAGCAGAATTCAACCGATTTAAGCAAAATGTTGCTAACCCTGTGTTTCCCAGCGGGTGACGTGCTCGTTCAGCCTTCAGCTGTGGATTCAAGCAGAGTTTACCACAAACGCCATCAGGATAATTAGAGAACTCATTTCCTGTGAAAGCCATGACAGTTCCTGTGCTTAGCCGTGAAGGAAGTTCGAAAAATCTGAAATGATTAACGCAGCTCTCCAGCTAATTTGATGAATTAGCTAAAGAAGTTAAACAAATAAAAAAATTGTATAAAACTAAATAATGTAAAAAAAACGTTCACAGCCTCCATGTAAAATGATAGAGGCTTAGCAAACCAGAAACATTCAAAAATCCTCAGGAAAATGATAAAATACTAGCTAATTGCTAATTAGCTCAATACTTAAAATGTTTAAAAAAGGAAATAAATACATTTTAAAAATGCATGTTTCAAAGTTAAGGGTCTCAAAATTTGTGTTATTGTAAATAATTTACAAAAAATATACTTGGAAATCTAATGTTATCAAAGTAAAACGTTAAAGCAAAAGCTAAACTGCAGTGTAAATAATTATGAACTTTTTGATATTTGAGAGAAAACTTTTGTCTGAAAATTTGCTGCAGCTTTTTGCTTCCAAAAAGCATAAAACCTTAAAAGGATACAATGCCCCTCACCTTTATTTCTTGGAGAGGGACCCTAACACTAACCGTTTTCAGAAGAAAACGTAGATTAAAGCTTAAAATTGGGAAAGATTGTAACTGTTAGGGTCGCCAGTTAAAATAAAGGTTTCTTAGAGCGGTATGGGGGTACTTCTGGTTCCGGGTTCTGGACGTTAATCTCTGCAGCATGGTGCTCTTGTTCCTAAGGAGAATAAAGATTTTCATTTATTGAAAA
Source organism: Oryzias sinensis (assembly GCA_037389245.1). NCBI lineage: Eukaryota > Metazoa > Chordata > Actinopteri > Beloniformes > Adrianichthyidae > Oryzias > Oryzias sinensis. The sequence continues at coordinate 26,206,794 of CM074505.1, read as the reverse complement.
GTGAGCAAAAGCAGAAGATCATATAGGGCATGAATTGCTGAAACAGCTGAGGCATTAAGTAGCTTTAAGGAGATGAATCTACAGAAGATTTTCCCTCAGATCATGCTGCTGCACCTTTAATGGGAGTTAGTGGAAGTAAACCATTACTGGACGTCCGTGTAAATGTAACTGAGCTGAGGCCTTCGGCTGCAGACTAAAACCTCTACATCCAAATATGTATTTAGCCAAAAAAATAAAAAACTACACATGGGATTTGGAGATTTGTGACGTTCTAGGTGAAAGTTTGTAAGAACGTTTAGAAAAGTGACAGCTGTTCTTCAGAGGACGACAGAAGGCTTTGCTCTTTGATGGCGCAGAGATCATGTTGCTGCTGCCTCTTCAGTCCCACTCCCAGGGTTTAACAGTATTACCTGCACCGTGTTGGGTTACCCAGAGCCTGACCAGGAGCTGGAAGCCTCTATTACAGACTGCATAATGCTGGAAGGCAGATGCACCACGAGGCTGTGTCCTGCCACCGACTCCAATCAGCTGGACAGAGATGGAAAGGAGGACATGAGACAGAGACCATTTTCAGCTTTCTCGTAGACTCACACTAGCCCATCCACACACGAGTTATACAAGACCGTACGGCAACAAATCCTTCTCTGGATGTAGCACACTGAACACTCCCGTCCCTGTTCATAATCATCTCACTAATTAATAGAATTATTATTGGAATGTAACCTCTTTTCTATTTCGAGGACAAAGACTCTCTTCTCTTGCTCATTCCTAGACTTTGAGCTTCATAAAATCAGCTGAGTTCGATTTCCAGACGTGTTTTCCATCACAATCCCAAAAAGATCAAACAAGACTCCATCATGTGATCGCCAAGCTTTAGCAGGAAAACCGCCTGAAACTCAGTTTAAAAACTGAACTACTTAGAAAACATACCTGTTATCCTCATTGAAAATCAAACATGATGCAGGACATTGAAGAACCTTAGAATTTAGTCTGCATGTTTTCTGTCTTCACTGCTACAAACATATTTACTCACTGACAAAATCTTTTTTTGTTGGTTTGTTTCTATAAAAAAAATTTTTTTCACTTGTTTATTATTTACTTCAACTCTTGTGAAAGACATACGAATCCTCCTGTATTGACACAGTTTAACCGCAGTTGAAGTGAAAAACGATGGGAAACATGCAGGCAGGTTTTGCATCTCAGCTGCTGCCAGGATGAATGGATTTCTGCTGGTTTCCTCTTCGGTGTCAGATGTGTGCGGCAGCAGAGTGGAGTCATGAAATGTGTCTGATTCGCAGCAGATCCGCTGATCCTCTGTCTCCAGGCTGCAAGCAGCTACCTGTCAGAGTGTGAAGCACCTTGGGGTTGCTTGGCAACAGAACCACCTGAGGAGGTGACACTAAGCCGGTCATTTCATGGGCAGAGTGGCCGGTGATAAACCCGGAGGATCTGAGGCTGTGCGACCACACCGACAGTTTGACCTTCACCGCTTTCACTTAAAAATGAGGGGAGGCAGTCTGAGTCACAGGAGCTAAAAGCTGAAATGAGCAGTTTTTTGTCAGTCAGATCTGAAAGTGGGATCCCTTCAGACTAGATCTTCTCTGCTATCTAACGCTCCTCCGCCAAGCAAACCCAGACATCCCCTTCAGCTGACCATGGTGGAGTTGGGTCAGCCCTGTGCTCTAGCCGGCAGCTAACCCTTCAGTTTAGCTGCCCCCCCTCCCCCATGTGCTCAGTGCATACTGGGACTTGGTGTTTCCTTCATCCTGGCGGTTTTTGCTTTGTTTTTCTGCCTGACCTGCTTTCCCGTCCCCCTGCGGCGGGTTTGACGAGCACAGCTTGTTGGCTATGAATGAGGGACAAATGGGTAAAGAAAAATGGTGTCCAGTGTGCTGTGATCATGCACCCTCACCCTCTCTCACCCCCAAGATGCTTTTGGGAAACTCCTGCTTCCTCCTTAAAAACCTCATGCTGCAGACTGAAGCTCTGCAAACAGCAGCCAAGGCTTTTGTACATACAGCTCTGCAGCGTCTGCAGTGTCTCCCTGAACCATCCTGCCATGTGAGCACCCCCTCCGCCTGCATATATTTATCCACATCCCCTCCTATGATGCTTGATGATGATATTATGTACCTAATAGAGAAGTAATCGGTGCGGTGTACCAACAGTGGATATTTGTGCGCAGCTTTAGAGCCCGGGAGCCACATCAAAGCCATACTTTACAGAGGAAAAATATCTATATTTAGATAATCTCGTCTTGCACATCCGTCCCTTTTTCTGTTGTCTGCAGTCGTGTCTCTCCTGTTCCACAAACTCCGTCTCTCCAGCAACTTGAAGACTGTTTGACTGCTGTGATGATGAAGATGAAGGGATTCTTTCAGATAAAAAGAGGCACGGAGGCGTTGGCTTACCCTTCACTCTGTGGTCGCTGACCACTGTCCTTTCAGGGAGGCATCTGCCAATCAGGAAGCTCTACAGGGCCCCGCCCACATCGATCCAGACTGCTTCATGACTTCTTTTATGGTTAATTCTTCATTTCCATATGCTTAGATGAGTAATTATGTTGTTGTGAACTTCCCCCACTGTTGTGTTTTTACAGTGACGGCATGTAAAATCCTTGTTTCTCTCTTTTAGATGAACAACTCTGTGTTTTGCCATTTTAATCAACTATATGTTAAAGTTTTTGAGGTCATGGCTTAGGGGGAAATGCACAAGAAGACATTCCCTGTATTGTGTTTTCTGCACTCAAAATAAAATGTGCTGCATAACACGCTGAAGTCTCCTCTGATGTGTTTTCTCTTCAATTCATTCTTGTTTTTCATTTTAAAAAATACAAAAAAAAGTGCTTCAATTTCATGCAGAAATCCAAACTTTTAGAATTCTCCCTGACCAGATCCTTCTAGGGGTGTTTGGACCCTCTTCCACTAACCCACCCAGAGGAACTGGTTCGAATCCAGCCCCTGTGGGTGCTGTTCCAGTTCAAAGCTAAATGACGGCAGACAACAGGGACAGATTTTCACTCAATTATCTGAGAGGTAAAGAGGACATCATGACTTTCCCTTTCCCCTTGACACAGTTTGCTTTTCATTGCTTAATTGTATCAAAGATTAACCAGTGCAGTTGGACCAACCTGTTGAGATGATAACAATTTAGGCTGCAATCTGATCGCAGCCAAAGATCAAGTCAATAGTTTGGGAACGGAAACTTTTACTTTGAAATGATGCAAAACAAAATTGGGAGTTTTTTGCTCTTCTAGAGCACATTTTGTTCTGTACATCAACAATTGCCCTTTTGTTTGTTTATCATTGTTTTTCTGGGTCTTTGGTTCCAGTCATCTCATGTTTGTATAATACCTGCAGCCATTTAAAAACATTGAAAACATTAATCTTGTTACAGTTACAAGTACCTGAAAATCCTTTTTAAACCAAAGGTTTTAGTCTTCTTCACCAGAACCTCAGCTGGTGCTTAATGTATCTTGCATCTTTATGTTGGTCTGGTAAAGTCTTCTTTACTTTAACTTGGTGAAAGACTGACATGCAGGAAACCAGGGTTTGATTCCCAGGGGGAATGAACAAGCAAGCAATTGAATTGGTGAGCAGTTAACACCACACCACCCAGTGAGGGCCCTTGGGCAAGGCCCTTAACGCTACTGCCTACCAGCATGAATGTGCATGAATGATCCTGATGATGGTCATAGGGACTGTGGGCGTGAACTGGCAGCCACGCCTCTACCATCACCAAGTATGAATGAAGAGTGAATGAATGGATACATTGTAAGCGCTTTGAGCGTCTGGAAAAGTGCAGATAAATTCAATCCATTATTATTATGAAGTCCCATCCCTTCATATTTTCATTTAAAATAGACAAATAGACAAAATACCTTTCTTTTGTTAAAGCAGCTACATTTTGTGTACTTTTGCCCAAATATCAAGGAGAAATTATGTCAGCTTGTTGCTCCAGGTTTTTACACGACTCATGGCTTTTAACCTATTTGCTAAATCTCAGCTACGGCAACTTGTTTGTTCCAAAAGGGCTGAAAGTACAAGCAGCTGGACCAGATCAGGACCAATTGCTATTCACACCTTAACCCTTGTGCTATCTTAGGCACTTTGCCATTGGGAGTTGGGTCATCTAGACCCACTAGACAGTGCTCTGAACCCTTTTTCTTCAATGATTTGTGATTCTCACTGGTGTCCATGGATTACATGAAATCTTTCCACCTTTTTCCACCTTTGTCATGGTAGGGAGAACACGTCAATGTAAGGGTGGGGTCATCTAAGATAGCACTAGGGTTAAGCAAGCCAAACCAGGACCCAGTTGGAAGCACACTAAGCCCCCCTTGTAAGCAGTCTGCTTGTTTGGTCTGGACTATAGTTGGCATTTATTCACACCTGTACACGTGTACTGTAATAGGATGGTAGAAAAACTGGTCTGTTTCAACTAAACCAAATGAAACGTGTATTCATAACTTTGTGTTCATAGTTTTTCAGGTTTGCCAGAATCATAGATTTTGTTCATTAGCGCTTTATGTTAAATTTTTGGTAGTGACCTGAAAATAGAGTGTAAATGTTTCATCTATGATGTTTATTCCCAAACTGTTCGTTGAGAGTTGCTAATGGCCAGATTTATATATCAGAGTTTTTACATTAAGAAGCAGACTTGGACTTTCTGATTATGGACATTTACAGTATAAAGAAAATTAATCTCAAAATTGCATTTATGAGTATTTCTTTATTCCAATCATTATGAATCAGAAGCAAACAGGAAAAAACATAGCTCGAAAAAAAGCTTAATTGTGACATACAAGTTACTACACAGCAAGCCACAAGCTCACTGCAAGGCCAAAGGTCATGCCCACAATTCAGAGGTAAATTTCTAATGAGCTACTGCCGCTCTGCAGAAACGATGTCCTAGAAAATGACACAGGCTTTTTTGATTGTGGCTAAAGACAACAAAATCACAATCAAAAGACCACTGGGAATGCTTTTCCAACTGATCAGAAGATTGCAGTGGTTCTTTAAGTCACTGCAGAATTTAAAGTGCTGTTTTGTTCGATTTGTTTCAACTCACGCAGCAGTTTAGTAAATTAGCTACAGCACCTCTCACTGCGCAAGCAGATGCCCAAGCCAAGGAAATCTCATAGCCCAAGTAACCGCACCATCCATGGAAGCCAGAGGGGAGGATTTTTCCTGTCAGCTGCATGCTCGGCTGTTCGAGTGAAACGCTGTGAAGGAGATCCCACGCTGCACGTTCATGCTCCGGTGTTTCAATGACATAGAGCAGAAGACATGAGTCACGAAAGGAACACAAAGATGTGAGAAGGTATTACCTCAGACGGGTCTGATACAGAAATTACAGTGAAAGAACTGACTGGATGTGGTCCACAATCCTCTGCCAGGAACTGGAGACAGCATAAAAACACACACACAACACACACACGCAACACAACACACACACGCAACACAGACACGACGGGGAGAAAAAATGAGAAAACAGACGGTAAGATCTGAGGCTCAAAGTTTTTTCATCAGTGTTTAAAAAAAGGAGATAAAAATAACCCGGACTCCTGGAAGAAGAGCCTCTGATGTTGGATCTGGACAGTTTTTCGTTCTTGAAAATTAAATTCAGCACAATCCATGTGAAGTATTGGAAATTGAAACCAGTTATCCACCTCTAGAGCAATATGCAAATGTTTTAGATTTCATATTTGATACGTTTGCTCAAGTATTGGACACTCCTGGGCTTGAAAGACCTTTTTGACAAGATAAAATGTTTAAGTTTAAAGAATCATAGAGTTTCAGGTGAAAACCTTTTTGTTTATAAACTTGTTTACTCCTATAAAACATGTAAAGTCTTTGTCAGGTTTTATCCCTCTGTAGCTAAAGTAAAGGTGAACACCCTGAAGATTGACTTCAAATATGAGGCTGTTCTCATTTTTCTTCCTTTCACTTGTACATCATTCAGCTCAGAAAGCAAAAATGACCTTATCCGTTGGTTTTGTAAACCCTTAATAATTGTTTGTTAAGGATGTTGGGTTTTTGAAAAGGTCTGTCCTTTGCTGGTGGGAATGAAATCTCATCAACAAACCTTTAACACTATGCTGTACTCTTCTCATGAAGCGTGGTCCCTTTTATAGTAGAGTTCACACATTCACACACATTCAATGTGTGAATGTGTGTGTGAATGGGTAAATGGGACTGTGGAGTGTTTCGAGGAAAGTAGAAAAGCGTTATACAAGTACAGTCAGGGCCATAAATATTTGGACAGAGACACATTCTTTCTAATTTAGTTTCTGTACATTACCACAGTGAATTTTAAATAAAAAAAACTCAGATGCCATTGAAGTGCAGACTTTCAGCTTTTATTCCAGGGGTTGAACAAAAACATTGCATAGAAATGAGAAAAACTAAAGCATTTTTTAAACACAATCCATTCATTTCATGTGCTTGTAAGTAATTGGACTATTGACTTCCATGCTATTGCATCGGCAGGTGTGGGCAATTCCGTTGTTTTGTCATTGTGAGTGAAGCAGATAACAGATCTAGAGTTGATTAGAGGACTCGTTCTTGCTTTTTGAAGATTTTGCTGTGAACAGACAACATGCGGTCAAAGGAGCTCTCCATGGAGGTGAAAGGAGCCATCATTAAGCTGAGAAAACAGAAAAAAACACGTGAGAAATTGCTACAGTATTAGGAGTGGCAAAATCAACAGTATGGTACATCCCGAGAAAGAAAGAAAGCACTGGTGAACTCAGCAACGCAAAAAGACCTGGATGTCCACGGAAGACAACAGTGGTGGATGATCGCAGAATCATTTCCATTGTGCAGAGGAATCCGTTCACAACAACCTACCAAGTGAACAACACTCTCCAGGAGGTAGGCGTAACAATATCCAAGTCTACCATAAAGAGAAGACTGCATGAAAGTAGATCCAGAGTGTACACTGCAAGATGCAAGCCACTCAGAAGCCTCAAGAATATGAAGGCTAGATTGAACTTTGCTAAAAAGCATCTAAAAAAGCCAGCACATTTCTGGAAAAACATTCTTTGGACAGATGAAACCTAAATCAACCTCTACCAGAATGATGGCAAGAGAAAAAAATGGAGAAGGCGTGGAGAGGCTCATGATCCAAAGCACACTTCATCATCAGTAAAACACTGTGGAGGCAGTGTGATGGTCTGGGCGTGCATGGCTGGTGGTGGCACTGGGACACGAGTGTTTATTGATGAGGTGACACAGGAGAGAAGCAGCCCAAGGAATTCTGAGGTGTTCAGAGACCGACTGTCTGCACATATCCAGGTTTCATAATACAGATGGACAATGGCCCAAAACACACAGCCAAAGCAACTCGGGAGTTTACTAAAGCAAAGACACTGAATATTCTTGAATGGCCAAGTCAGTCACCTGATCTTAACCCCATTAAGCATGCATTTCACTTGTTGAAGACTAAACTTCAGACAGAAAGACCCACAAACAAACAGCAACTGAAAGCCGCTGCAGTAAAGGCCTGGCTGAGCATTCAGAAGGAGAAAACCCAGCATCTGGTGATGTCCATGAGTTCAAGACTTCAGGCTGTCATTTCCAACAAAGGGTTTTCAACCAAATATTAGTAATGACCATTTTGTTTTCAGTCATTTCATTTGTCCAATTACTTATGAGCCCATCAAATGAAGGGATTGTGTTTTAAAAATGCTTTAGTTTTTTACATTTTTATGCAGTCTTTTTGTTCAACCCATGGAATAAAAGCTGAAAGTCTGCACTTCAATGGCATCTGAGTTGCTTTATTTAAAATTCACTGTTATTAACTAGAAATTAATTAGAAAAAATGTGTCTCTGTCTAAATATTTATGGTCCTGACTATATATCCGATTTACCATTCAGTCAGCAAAGCCTTTTGCCTGGTGGAGTTGAAATTTTGGCTACATGGTACTCTCATCCCATGGCGAGTGGGCCATGGTTCAGATCCTAGCTGGGACCTTTCTTTGTGGAGTTTGCCTACGGGTATTGTCTACAAACTGTCTAAAACTATATTTTGCTGGGTTAATTGGTGATTTTAAATTGTCCTTAGATGTGCATGTATGGCTCTGCAACAGACACCCAACATGTTCAGGATGTTTGGGCGGCCATAGTGCAGTGGTAGGGTGCTTGGCCTCTGATCGGATGATTGCAGGTTAGATTCCCGACCTGCCCCCCCATGTGCCGAATTGTCCCTTGGAAAGACACTGAACACCACATTGCCTCTAGCGGAAATTTGGCGCCAGTGTTTGGGAGGGGAGCCCCCATCAGTGTGTGAATGTGTGTATAAATGGGCCTTTGAGGAAGGTAGAAAAGCACTATACAAGTATATGCCATTTACCATTTACCCCATCATCACCCAACAGTAACCAAGTTGGCCCTAGCAGTTCTGTGAATTTAAAAGGGATACAGTGGGTTTCTGAAAACGGATGGATTTGGATTTCAAATCTGTTAATTTCTGCAAAGGTTTAAATTTTACTGCTCGATAAGTTGTTCTTAACATAAAACATGTTATAGAGAACCTGTAAATAAAATTTGCACATGGTTCCTCATAGAACTCTGATCTGGTGAAAAAGACCATAGCACAACATTCCCTGAACAGTGGGATTTGTGCTGAAAGAATCCATTGGGTTCAGATTGTACCAACTATTTGTTGCTTGTAGGTCAAAATGGAATTTCTCCACTGGCCTTGATGTTTGCGCAGATGTCATCAAAATGTGGAGTGAGGACTTAATCAGAATGCGATCTGTGCCTGTGACATGGATGTGACATTCACACAGCAAGATTATGACCTTTCATTCTCTCTGTCAGGGTCTAGGATGCTGTTATCCCCATCTCCCACAGACTGATGTCTCTGACACTCAACAACCTCAATTATTAATCTGCTAGAAGAGCTTGGCATCAAAGCAATACGTGCAGGCACATTTTTGATCATTGTTCCTTGGACTAAATTTGAATTTCTGGGTTTGTTGCACACATTTAAGCCCAAATCGAAAATATTATGGCATCTAAACAGGTCAAACTTCCATTTTTTCCAAACAGAGTTCCTGTGAGCTTGCAGGATTTCTGGTTGTTCCTAGAATTTTCTAAACTAGTCTGGAGGCAGAGCCCAAAGCTATTTAGCTCCACTTAGGTGAAAGCAACTCTTTGTATCATTAAATGAGTCAAAAAGTAATTTCTGTCTATGAGACTTAAACTTTACTGTCCAATAAACAGTAGCCTTAGTCAGGACTTCCCTTACAGGTGGATACGGGAGAAAAATGGGCAGACCTGTACAGGGCACACACACAAAATATCAAGGTCATCAACACTCATAGAACACGTGAGGGTAAGATTAGATGAGATGAAGGCGTGTTGTAGGGATTTTTTATTTTTCTAACCAAATCCTGCACACTATGCAAGTGGCCCATTGGTGCTGTTCACGTGATAGATATGCACCCTTTTTGTGCAGCCTGACTGTTAGAAATTAGGAAATTACAATCAGAGCATAGTTTTTGTAAACATCCGGGTGTCCTACACTATGTGACTGAATGACAGCCGATTCAGCTGTGTTTCCGTCTCAGTTTGAAGGCTTGCTCTCCCGCCTCAACCTGAGAGGGGAAAAAAGAAAGACAAGAATAAAGGACCTATTTTCATTATTGTTTTGATGAAAATAAGAATAATTTCATAAAGTTCAGGAGACCCGAGTAGGCTGCCGCCTGTATGTCGCAGCAGCTGTCTGCCTGCCAGCCAACCTCCCGGTGGCCGTCATAGGGGGCGAGCTCACTCCAACTCCATGGGGCCCTGCGACAGACTGGCGACCTGTCCAGGGTGTACCCTGCCTTTGCCAAACAGTAGCTGGGACACACTCCAGCAACCCCGTGGCCCCGAAAGGGTAAAGGTAAAGAAAATGAATGGATGGATGGATGGAACATCAGGAGGAAGCCTATCGGATCAATCCACCATATTGGATGTACTGTATATTCTACCTGCTTATCAGGTCAGGTAGAGTCCCTGATTGGTTGACGCTCATCAACCTCGTCGAAGTTCAAATTTTGAACCCTGGTTACACTGCCCAAATTACCCAGTGCTGCTCAAATCATGCTGCTGCCAGACAGCCGCGTCGCCCCTGTCACTCAAATCACACCTCAGGTGTGACAGATCCCATCTGTCGCATCTGTTAACATTGAAACTGGCTGCCCTGATGTTCAAATCGCGTTTGGAATGAACGCAGCTTTAAATTTCTTTTTTTTTTAAAAAAGGATTAAATTTATTTGTGTTTTTCCAGACACTCAAAGCACTTCCAATGTGTCCATTATTCATTCACTCCTCATGTATAATTGGTGATGGTAGAGACGTGGCTGCCAGTTCGTACCTACGGTTTGTCTGACCATCACCGGGACTTTCACACACAACTGGAGGCAGGGAGGGTCAAGCGTCTTGCCTAAGGACACAATGACAGTTGACTGGGGGGAGTGGGGATCGAACCGCCGACCCTTCGATCATTGGACGAACCTCCTACATCACTGCACTTTAGATACCTATGGTTAAACTATGACCCTGAGCCAGACCTCCAATTACGCTGCAGTACTGCAGACCTTTACTTAGTTAGCCCTTTTCCCCCAGCAGCCATCGCTGTAGTTACGAAGTTGCATCTCTTATGTTATGAAACAGATGTCTGAGATTTCGCTAGTTTGTCTCACATCTGTTCTCTGATCAGATCTCAGAGGTCTCCTCTCCACAATTGCTCAGCACAAGCAAGAAGAACAGGACCGGCTTGAAAAATAATTGTGATCAGTAGAAAAAAAGATAAGAAAACAAGATAACAAAAGTAATCATTGGTAAAGATCAAGCTTATCTTCCGTGCTGGACTTCACTTTACACTCACCGGCGACTTTAGTAAGTACACCTTGGCATTACTGGGTTGGATCCCCTTTCGCCCTCAGAACTGACTTAATCCTTGGTGGCATAGATTCAACAATCTGGAAACATTCCTTAGAGAGTTTGTTCCATATTGACATGATAGCATCAGGTAGTTGCTGCAGATTTGTCGGTTGCACATCCATGATGTCAATCTCCCGTTCCACCACATCCCAAAAGTGCTCTTTTGGGTTGAGATCTGGTGAATGTGGGGCCCATTGGAGTAAAGTGAACTCATTGTCTTGTTCAAGAAACCAGTCTGAGATGATTGTATTTTTATGACATGGTGCCTTAGCTTGCTAGAAGTAGCCATCACAAGATGGTACACTGTGGTCACAAAGGGATGAACATTGTCAGCAACAATACTCAGGTAGGCTGTGGCACTGTAACCATGCTCAATATGTATTAAGGGGCCCAATGTGTTCCAAGGAAACATCCCCCACACCATCCGTTAAAATAATGCAGGATGGATCCATGCTTTCATGTTGTTGACGCCAAATTCGGACCCTACCATCTGGATGTTGCAGCAGAAATGTAGATTCCTCAAAACAGACAACATTTTTCCAATCTTCTATTGTCCAATTTTGGTGAGCCTGTGTGAATTTAAGTTTTCTGTTCTTAGCTGACAGGAGTGACACCCAATGTGGTCTTCTGCTGCCGTAGACCATCTGCCTCAAGGTTGGACATGTTGTGCGTTTAGAGTTGTTCTTCTGCAGACCTTGGTTGTAACCAGTGGATATTTGAGCTACTGTTGCCTTTCTTTCAGCTGGAACCAGTCTGGCCAATTTCCTCTGACCTCTGACAACAACAAGGCATTTCTGCCCATAGAGTTGCTACTCACTGGATATTTCTTTCTTTTTCTGCCCATTCTCTGTGATGGTTGTGCGAGAAAATCTCAGTAGATCAGTAGTTTCGAAACAACAACCGTGCCACATTCAAAGTCACTTCATTCACCTTTCTTCCCCATTCTGTTGCTCGGTTTGAACTGAGCAGATAATCTTGACCATGTCTACATGCCTAAATACATTGTGTTGCTGCCATGTGATTGGCTAACTAGAAATTTGTTTTAATGAGCAGTGTGACAGGTGTGCCTAACAAAGCGCCCAGTGAGCGTATTTTGCAGCAAAAGCTTTTTGGTTTTGGGGAAGACACCTGTAATCTGTCATTTGTGGCTCCAAGCTTGTGTGGAGAACATCATGTCCTCTGGGGATCAATAAAATGTCTGTCAGAGGTGTGGACAGAACCGTTTAGCAGCTGAAGTTAGAATAAGCCTCATCTTTGTCAAAAAGTGGTTGAATCTAATTTGTAAAATGCACAGATGGGGCTGCTTTTGGAGGATGAAGATCTGAAAACCCCTCACAAGGGGAGGGGGCCTGCAGAGAGGTTATCAGTAACAGAGACAGTGACTCTATCCTCACTATCAGTGATACTGCGTGAAAGTACTGAGGAGATGAGGAGGGACGAAGGCCAAGGAAACACAGGAGATGGGAACTGGAGGGTTAGAAAGAAGAGTGTGCTTGATGGTTTTTCTTGTGTATTTAAAGGAGGGGGGGATGCAAGAACCCCACAGATGCGCTGTAGCTCTGTGCAGACAGTTCTTTCAGAGCTCCTCAAATCAAGAGCGGCGAGAGGGAGGTGCAACATGAGGCTGAGAGGTGTAGAGAGGAGATAAGGGAGGGAGGGGGGAAACACAATATAGCTCTAAGCAGAAGCTTCTACTAAGTGCCGGATTGCGGGGAAGGAAAAGAAGAGAAAAATGCAGGAAGCAGGAGGAAGCGGCGGAGAAAGAAAGAAGGATGCAGTTTCTATTTTTATACCCCAAAGAACATTAGGGCTGTGAAAAAATAAAACAGAATAAAAAAAAAACAGGCGGCTCACAGAGATGAAAAGATTGGCGGGTGCAACAGAAGGAAAAAGAGAGGAGGAGGAGGAGAATGGGGGGGTTGGTGGAGGGATGGAGGGAGGGAGAAACAAATTTACCTTGACTGACACTGCGACAGGGAGGGAAAGCAGAATCCCAGACTCCAAGAAACTGTGGCTCTGTAACATCATGCGACATAATCTCTGCAGTGAGTGTGCTGGGGGGCCCACGGTGAATGTGATGCAGACTCACACAGCAAATGTCACACGTGTGCAGGTGTGTGTGTGTGTGTGTGTGTGCACGCCATCCAGATGGGAAAACTTTCCTGCAGATGATCTGCAGCACTGAGGCAATAAAACATCAACAGAACATAAACATAAAAAATGTTTTATAGGATCTATGTCTAAGACAGACCCCCCCCCCCCCCCCCGTTTAAACACTGTTGTCAGTGGCTGCAGTGCAACATGGCGAGCAGCCCTTCTGACACACATGCGAGGAGTTCAGCAGAATCCAGAGTTTTGGTTTGCATCCTCCCCTTCGTGCAGTTTCTGCGCTGCATTAATGTTGCCCTGGCTGACATCAGCTGTCATGCAGCGTGAAAATGCATGCTGAATGCAAATATGTGATGGCAGCAGATGGGCTCACTGAGGCACGTGGCTGCCCACTAGTGGTGGAAGTGTAGAATCTTCAATCCTGCTGCTTTACTGCGGTAATCTGCATCAAAAACAGAAGCTTCTTGTAGGAATCTGAGAGAAAAAGCAACAATGAGTTGAATAAAACAGTCTTTTGTGCTTTTGAGCTCTATCAGGGGATTATACCATCAGTCAGTGGATTAGAGGATGTTATTCAGTTTGCTGGACTATTCTTTGGTATTCTTTTAATGTAATAAAGGGCCACATTTCTGAAGATTGACCAGGTTTTCTTTTTATTGAAGGAACAACGTGATTTAACTGTTAGTTGATGGTTGACTGATGCTCATCTACGAGTGTTGGTCAGGGCACAAAACCTGGAGGCTTTTAAGATCCACTCTAATGAAAATGATCTTTTTAAGACATTCTTGTGACCTTTTTGTTAAATGGAGAATAAATATTGACAAATCTTAAAATTGCATCTCTTATTTTTTCTTTATTCAAATTGTTGTGAATGAGGGGCAGACAAAGAAATGCCGTTTGAAAAGCTTGCAGGAATGTAAAATCTATGATCAGCAGGCCACAAGCTTCCTGCTCCGCTTCATTCTGATGCATCCACTTGTAGACGACTAGATCTATGTATGTCTTTGTTTTCCTCGTCTTAGCTGGCATCTGGCTAAAAACTTTACAGCTGGATAGCTCTAATATTGCCCACCATTTTTGTTGTTGCTGATGATAGGTTAGGGGTGTGTGGGGCAGTAAGCTAGCGGAAGTGTGTGTAAACAGATGGTTGACGGTAAGTAGGTGTGGGCTTACTCTGCACTAACAGACCCGCCCAACATTTCAAAGGCAAACTTCTATTGAGCTCCTGCCGCTCTGCAGAAACTACGTCCTGTAAAAGGACAGTTTTTATCTTGGCTTTTACGCTTTTACAATAGATTAAAAGATCATCAGAATGGGACTTTAAGGAAACACCTTAATTTGTTTTCCTTTATAGAACAAAGAACAATATTCAAGAGCAAAGACAATATAATTAACAGATATTTGCGCTTGGATCAACTGAGAGAGCTCATTTCAAATGTGATGCTGCAGCTTGTCTGTGGTTGATCAGGGACATGTTTACTATGTTGCACCCTCTCCTCTTCTTTAAACTGAAGCTGACGCTCCAGATGTTCTTTGCAGGTGAATATTATTGACTGCAGCTGTCAGTTCCTGCTCTTGAAAGATGCTGCTATAAAAGCTTTGGTTCTGCATCGTCATGCTGAAGCAACAAGATGTCGTCTGGGTGGAGTTTTGTGGTCGCACTGACATCCTCCTGTATTTGTAGTGTCTGCAGATGTACATACCAAAAAGCTTTGACCATTTAGAGAGCAGTTAATATAAAATATTGACTTTGGATCTAAAGTAAGTACTATTTGTAAACCAAACGTTTCTCCTGAATGTGGAGAAACTTCATCTCTTTCAGCAATATATAGCAGGTATTTACTCCAAAATATTCAAAACTGACAATGTGTATAAAAGCCTTTTTATACAAATGTGTGTACTTTGCAAAAATGTTTACTGTTTTATATCAGTGTGTTTTATTTTTGAAAGATGGATATTAACACTTATAATGGTAAAATATATGCAAAACCCCAAGTGCAAATGTGACGAAACACATATACACGAAATTGATTTTTGTTAATTCTCTGGCTATGAATAACTCACAAAGTCAATTAATGTAATAAAATATTTAACCCTTGTGCTATCCTAGGCACTTTAACATTGGGAGTTGGGTCATCTAGACCCACTAGACAGAGCTCTGAACCTTTTTTCTTCAATGATTTGTGATCTTTACTGGTGTCCATGGATTACATGAAATCTTTCCACCTTTATCCACCTTTGTCATGGTAGGGAGAACAACAAATGGAAGGGTGGGGTCATCTAAGATAGCACAATGGTTACTGCAAATATAACCAGTGTTTGGTGTGCCGTTGCACAGGGGGAGAGTGGCAGTACTCTATTTGGATGATTACTGGTTCTGATCTCGCTGTGAGTATTAATGTGTCATTGGGCCAAAAGCGTCCAAGTCACTGAAGCTCACCTTGCTGATGGGTTGGTTAGCGCCTTGTACAGGTGTGTGAATGTGTGTTTCAATAAATTTATGTGGGAGTGTGTGTTAATGTCTGTGTGAATGATTGTATGTGTGAATAGGACTCTTACTGTGAAACACTTTGGACCTGAAGGAGGCAAAAAAGTTGTCTGTAAGTGCAAATCTCAAAACAGTTACAGTAAAATGTTAAACAAGCCCAAAAGAAGCTTTCTGCTTTGAGTATAAGATATAAAGTTGATGTGAGAAGATAGAAGGGCTTGGATTATCAAGTTAACATGCTGCTGAAACTGCTTCTCAGTTTTGGAAGCAGAAGCAGGATACTTCTCCGTCTGTGGACAGTGTAATATCAAGGAAAACAAACGGTGCGTGCTTTGGGACCTGAAAGCCTCTCGCATGTTATAAATGCGGT
Source organism: Oryzias sinensis (assembly GCA_037389245.1). Taxonomy (NCBI): domain Eukaryota; kingdom Metazoa; phylum Chordata; class Actinopteri; order Beloniformes; family Adrianichthyidae; genus Oryzias; species Oryzias sinensis. The sequence continues at coordinate 26,190,890 of CM074505.1, read as the reverse complement.
GTTGATGAGATTGTTCCACAGCACCTCAAATTCAACTTCTCACTACTCCAAACAAATACATAAATAAATAACAATCATAATTTCACAATGTTTGGAAGTGGGAATAGCTACAGACCAATTAAGGTCGCGGGTCTGGATTCTGGTGAAAAAAAAACAATTATTGTTGTTTATCTGTTGTTTTTATTCTTTGGGTGGTCTTTGTTTAAAAGAGGAGACTGGATTTTACTGCTCAGGAAAGATGAATCAGAGCTTCTGTCCTTTCTGAATCCATCTAATTTATTTTACTGGAACTTGGGTCTACTTCTGAATTATTTTCCTGGTGTTTCTTTGAATTGTTCCTTATCTCACTTCATCCGTCATTCCCTGACAATTAACGCGTTCCACAGAAAACACAACAACGTTCTTTTTCTAGTTTTCAAATATATTATTTCTATTAGTTAGTACTACTGTACCACAGACGCCACCGTATAGAAACACAAAGTAAAAGACTCTATCACTTGACTCCCTGGTACTTTTGTTATCAGACACGGATGTTTTAACCTACCTGACAGGTTTCGACGGATGTCTTTCGTCTTCTTCAGAGTCGTCATCAGATGGTTGTGTATGTAGAAACAGTTGATTGTGACTGAGGTGGAGTCACCTGTCAAACTTTGACCGGCGATTCTGTTCCTTGATGTCCGTTTTCTGCTGGAGGATGTTGCTTCTAGTATGAGAGAGCAGGAAGGCCCCCTCATCCCGGTTCATTGAAGTCTGGGTTTGCGTTCGGATCTCCACCGCCTCCATAATCCATCTGCAGTTTCTGTCTTCTTCAGTGCGAAGGACTTTGGATTTTGATGTTTTTCCATTAATTTAACCAAAAGTTATTTGTCATGAAGTCATAATGCATATCATGATGAAATCAGCGATCTCCCATAGTACCTACCTTTTCTGGTGTCCTATTGTGTGTCATTTTTCTAATGTGTCATTTTGTTTTCTGAAAGGATTTTTCCATTCTTGTTTTTCACATTTTTAGTTCAGGAATTTTATTTTGATTTCTGAATGTAATGCTGTTTTTTTTTTTCAAAATGTGTTTTGCTTTTAAATTGGCGTTGTTGTCTTTGAAATGCTTTTGTGTTGAGTGATTTGTTCTTCAGGGCCACCATCGATCAACAGAAGACTAATCCCAAATTCTTAACATCCGCGGGACTCACTCAACTCCTCTGAGCTTCTTAAAGCCCCATTAGCAGTCACACATTTAGGTGTGTGAAATTTTTTCTCCACATTTGACACTGAGTCAAAAGGGAAACACCCCCCCCCCACCAAAAGAAAAACTGTGCATGGTGGAACAGTGGTCAGCGCTCTTGCCTCACAGCAAGAAGGCCCCAAGTTCAAGTCCCAGCTGGGGGACCTGAAACAGAACATTAATGGGGGACTTTTCTGTGTGGAGTTTGCATGTTCTCTTCGTGCATGCTTGGGTTTTCTCCGGGGTCTCCGGCTTCCTTCCACCATCCAAAAACATGTTTCATCGGTTATTTGGTTAATCTACAATTGTCTCTAGGTGTGAATTTGAGAGTGCATGGGCGTGTGATTGTGAATATTCTATGCTGTGACAGACTGGCGACCTGTCCAGTGTGTCCCCTGCCTTTGCCCACAAGTGGCCGGGATTGGCTCCGGCAGCCCCGTGATCCTGAAAGGGAAAAACGGAATAGAAGATGAAAAAAAAACATTAAATCTTTCCAGTAACATGAAGTGTGATGACTCATTATTACAGGGTGAAGGAGGGCGCTTTAATGTGGCTAAGGCTACGTTAACACTGCAGGTCTTAATGCTCAATTTGGATTTTCTTTTTAAATCGTTCACATTTACAAGTAAATTCGAACTTTTGTGATCTACAGTGTGACCGTGAAACGACCCAAAATTTACCCGCATGTGCAGAAGAGTAATCAACGGTGAACGACGTCCCTCGTTGTTTGCAGAAGTAGCTAACGTTAACATGGATGTCAACAACAGGTTGTCAACAGCGGAGCTCTTTTTCCATTAATACATTTATTTTCACTAAGGAGCCAGCACAATAACAATCTTCTCATTTTAAGAAGGCATTGGAACCAGGATCATCTCTACCCACCGTTGTGCAATGGGAATGTGTATGTGGTGGGGCTGCGCGCGTGCGTTTGTGAAACAGACAGGAGAACAGCGCGTGCAGCGGTGGTGAATGAGGGGGGGGCACATTCATGTTGTGTGTTACGGAGGAAGGACAACGGTAATAAAAGGAGGTATCCCCCAGAATAAATGCTATGGACCTTTATTAACCCGCTCTGGAGAATCCTGGAGAATCTAAGGGTCAGAACAGGGAGGAGGAGGAGGAGGATCCGCCTTGGGTCCCCCGCGCTTCTGACCACGGTCGGAAAAGGGAGAAAGAAAAAAAAAAGTAATCGCGGGAAATGTTCAACACCACGATCGGCCATTTAGCTGAAAATTTTTTCAAAAAACGCCCGGTTGCGATAAGAGCCCTGGAGTTTGGCCTGAATAGTGCTGTCACCCATAATATGAATCCAATCGGTGACCTTGCTTCCCTTCCACTGACTGGTCTCTGATGCATTGTGGTTGCTGTTTACTTCTCGTTCCCGCCTTGTTCAAAGCAGAATGTTGACGTTTGTTGCGTATCGATGACGTACGATTCGGATTCAGGTGGCCTGGCCGGTCAGACGGCGGTCGCAATTGAAAAGATCGGATCTGTGTCGTCCAGACTGTCATGTAAAGATCGGATTTGGGTCGCACAGGGGCAAAGAAATCAGAATTGGGTCGTTTCAGCCTGCAGTGTGAACGTAGCCTGAGATGCTTTGTTTACATGCAGCTCCGCTTTCTCACACGCGGAAGTAAACATGTATTTGACCACTCATCACTACGACGTTGGCCTTTTTTCAGAGCGTTGTACACATCACTCTGATCCAGGCAAGGTTGTACATTTTACACACCACCTACTAGCTTTAAAACATACATATTTTAAAATCGCATGCTCTCCAGTAAGTATGGTTTTAGCAGAGATGTCCAAAGTCCGGCCGGTGGGCATAATGCGGCTTGAGTTCAAAGTTCTACCAGCCTGCAGCATCCTGTCATAGAATCAATAAAATTCACCCCCCAGCACTTTCTACAAACTTGTACTAAAACTTGGGCTAAATTACGTTATAAGTTGTTGTAAACCTGTGGCAACAACCTGTGGCTACTTCACCTTCAGAGCCGTAAGGCCAAATGAAAAGAACAGATTTATTAATTTCTCTGATCAAAACCACTTCTGAATAATATAACAGCATGTGATATTTTCTTGTTCATGATTTAAATGTAGAAGTGTACAGTGAGCATTTAATAGTGAATTATTGGTAACATGTCATATGAACCCAGATCTATTGTGGACAAAGGGGATTTTCACATACAGACTTTTTGTTTGATTGATGGGTTTCAAGCATGACATGAAAAACAATTTTGGGAAACAAATATTTTGATATATTCCTGTTCTATGCAAAGAAATGAAAAGTATCCCATTGCAATACATTTTTATCAAAGTATTTGCATTTAATGTTATCAAAAGGGTTCATTTCGGGACAGTAGAAAACTAATCAATTTTTAATCAAAAATTAAAATTAAAGCACAGCACAAGCGTAATTTTAGGAAAAATGCATTTAGTTTGATCTTAACGTTGTCTATGTGGAAAAAATCTATATGTCATATTTACTTTAATTAATAGAAACATCAGGGATTTGCTCGTGTAAATTTACCATGGAAACAGTTCAATCATTTATCAGAGCTAAATAAAAGCTTTGGGACATTTGGTGCTGTTTTGTTGTTTGAGCAGCAGCTTAGTCTAAGGATTAACTTTTTACGTGGATTAAAGCGCTGGCCTCAATCTCAACTTCAAATATGTTCTGCTGTTATACATGTACAGCTGTGACCTCTGACCCTCCTGCTGACGGGAATTTTCAGAGCGCAGGAGCGATGGACTCTGTTAAACATCCCCAAAGATGGTTCTGATCCGACATGAGATGATGATCACAGCCAAAAGACCTACGATTAATCTTTGTGGATTAGCACAAATGGAACTGATCATAAATTAAATATTTTTGAGAAAGTGTTTTCTAAAATTTATGAGTGTTTTCTAAAATTCAGCTAAAATGCTTCTTTTTTTAAAATTTCTGATTCTTTCTAAAGGCAGCAGGGGAATGAGAAACTGAAGATGCAAGGTTGAAACAAGAAGATGGAGTCCAGCTACTCTAAACCGGCAAACCAGCACGGATCTGTAAACAAAAACGATAAAATAAATCAGCAGACAGTTCAGGCTTTCAGCTTCAGCAGATCATCCAGGGGAGATGCACAGTGCCCGCTTATTATTTTTTAAGCTTGAATTTTGAGAGAGCGGAGGAAAGCTGTTCAGCTTTCAAGTTTGTGATTAAATCCAAGAAGCAGAGCAGAAAACTTGGATTTGATGAGCTGATCTCTGAGCTGAGGAAAAAGATTAAGGAGTAAGGAAAAGAGGAGGCTCAGCAGCTGTTGATGATGGAGGAGCGGTGAGCTGCAGGTCTGAGCGGGAGGCCGCCTTTCTGTGGGATTGAAAGAACGCTGTTCTGCAGAAAAGACAAGCAAAAGCGAGCACAAACGGTCCTCTTTATCTGACATTTGTGATGCTGAGCTGACAGATTTAGATTAAGAATCTTTGTTGTGACTGATGTGTTGTGACAACTCTAGTCTTCAGGCATAAAAGTGCCCCTGCCGGATTGATTTGTGGTCAAGAAATGAGCTAAATTTGATTTGTGTTTTTAAAGCAAACCAAAAAACTTTACAGGATCAATAAAAATGAAGGAAGTCCTTTTCTTCATATCTTTTGTTTGGATTTTATTTAGATAAAAGAAGGGGTTAACAATATTTTTAAAAGTCAACAAAACAGAGTTCTGTAATTCATTTTTCTATTCATTTTTTTCCCCTCTATTCCGTTTTATCCCTTTTGGGGTCACGGGGCTGCCGGAGCCTATCCCCGCCACTTGTGGGCGAAGGCTGTGGATGCCCTGGACAGGTCGCCAGTCTGTCGCAGTTCTCTAATTATTTGCATTTTTCATCTTCAGTTTTGCTCTCTAAACACACCTTGCATTTTAAAGCCTCACACTGACTCGTTTTTACAGTTCAAAGTTGTTCTTTTTTTAACCAGCAGATATTTCACACAGTCACGATTCAACATCAGTATTAGAAAAAAAGAATAACTTCCATAATCTCCTGCTCTCACACTTTTGTTTCCAAACACCCAGACATAAATAATCTCTAAAACACTTCTCTTCAAACCTTTATCTTTGACCAAACCTGCAAAAGCCTTTTCATGCATTTGCAACCCCCCCCCCCCCCCCCCATGTTCCAGCAAGCAAATGTGAAACTCAAACCTCCTTTAGATCTATTGTGTATTGTGTATATTGATGTGTTATGGCAGCAAAAGAGAGCAGTAAGGATTAACAAATGCTGATTGAATAAAAGTCCCGTTCTAAATATTTTTCTAGGGGTGTAACGATTCATTTCAACAACAGTTTGATTCATACAGTAACTAGTTGTCGACGATACGATTCATAGTTAATGTTGGTTAATTTTCAACAATCCGATTCGATTTTCCATTTGGAAAACGGCATTTTCCAAGATCAATAAAAATCTTTTTATTTAATTTTAAAACAATTTTGCAGTGGTATAGGTCGCTTCGATTAACAACTTGCCTCAGACAGATTGATCTTGTTGGAGTAAAGGAATATGAATCGATTTATCGATTAAGTTAATTGATCGTTACACCCCTTTGTTTTCCTGACCATCCACATGTATACAAATCTGAATGGATGTGGATTCGTGCAGACAACACAACATTGCAAGGCTTCTTTTAGGATTGTGAAGATTGTGCACTTTGTTTGTTTGTTTCTTTCAGATTAAGGAAGCACCTCATTTTGTGGGTGGATAATAAATGTTCCACGTGGCTACTATGTTCTAACATCATAGTAGCCATGTTCACCTCCTCTGGAACGTTACGACCTTTTCTGGAAGAAGACTCGTCTTCCTTGGACTTCAAGATGGAATTTGTGGGATATTTAAATTTCTTTCTTTCTGTTACAGCCTGTAAAGACCACATCATCAGTGGGCATGAGGTAGTTGTCATATTTTCTGATGGCCTAATGATAATCCATCAGCTGACAGAGACTGTGAACAATATTGTTCCTCTAGTCTGTTTTATTAAATAAATATAATAATAATAATTGATCCCACAATGGGGAAATTCTTCTCTGCATTTTGACCCATCCCCTGGGGGAGTGGTGAGCTGCAGCCTACCCACGCTTGGGAGGCAGTAGCGTTAAGGGTCTTGCCTAAGGAGTGTCACTGGGTGATGTTCATTGCTCGCCATTGATATGGTAATTGACCCAGTACCATTGTTTATCCCCCTCTGGGAATTGAACCATGGATTCCTGCATTGGAGCCTCTCACCTTACCAACCGAGCTACCCAGCCTGTTAAATGCTGTAGGAGTTTTTCCAAACTCTCCTGGAAGGTCTGATAAAAAAGATTTGTCCTTCTGCATTTGTGTGAGATTTTCATGTAAAAATCTTTGTTCAGACGTTTGGTTGTGCAGGACCAGCCTATAACTGTCCCTGAAGATCAGAGGAGCTCAGTTTGAGGGAGCAGAAGCTTCTGAGAAGCCCCACGAAGGTCTGCTGCAAAAAAGTTACCTGGAGCCAGAAAACTTTTCAAACTTTAAAAATTGCATTTGCGTTTGGAGAGCAGGTGGAGGAACAGCCAGCTCACCCTCACCACCACCTACGGGGACTCTCACCTGGAAGTGCCTCTTAAAAACTTAAAAAAAAATAACATTTCTGCCTGTACAGGACAAACATTTTTCACAGTAAATGCATTTTTTGTGTAGAAAGCACATTTTTGTTGTGAGGAGATCCAAAGATAACATCTGGCGCCTTTTCACAGGCGGTGTAAAAGTTTCACCTCTCCTCTCCTTCTGTGGTTTGCCAGGAAGGCTAAGAGTCCTGCAGGCTAATCTCGCTTGCATCTTAAGTGCCCCTCAGCAAATGGTGCTTATGCAACTGGGAACTTTTTATTACCTCATAGAAAAGCTGGCAGAGTCACCGCAGAGAGAGAGAGAGGGGGGGGGGGGGTTGCAGGTCAACATAGCACTGAAAAAAAGAAAGAAGCATTCTCTGTCTGGAGAAGAGACGCGTCAATATGAATCCCAAAGTGGCTTTCTTTACCACGCCTCACTGTGAATGAAACAACGTGAAAACCACATGTTCTGCAGAATGCATACCGACCTGCAGGGGACTCATGGGACTCCAAATTCACAAGTTAATTTTTCTTTAATACTGATACTTACGGCCATAGCAATAAAGTGAATACATTTTTATCCAAAATAACTTTATCAAATGTTCCCCAGAAAAGGAAAATGTATACAGATTTCCTCTTGGTCTTAATAACTTCTGCTTTTCTTTGGATGAATCTGTTGCTAACGTTTAAACTGTAACTTTGAAAGAAAATCTGTCAAAATAACATTATTGTAAGTTATGAAAGGAATGAGAAAATTTATTACACTTTGCACCCGTATAACAATATTCACTTTGCTTTCTGCTTGTGAGCAGCTCAGTTTGCATCTGTTGGGGTTTGTTGCGCTTAAACTTTAAAAGTTAAAGTTAAAAGTTTTACCTTCAGAGTAAAACACTGCTTTTATTTCTTGCACTGTAGAAAACAATTCTTTTAATATTGAAAAATACGTTTGCAGGTGACTTTCAGCCCGTTAAGGCGTTGCTCTCTTTGAGCTGCTCAAACGTTGGGCGTGTCCCTCTCAGAGTGGGAGGAGCCCTCCGAGTTTCAGGAAGAGCTGAGCACCTGTTGGAGTGAGAGTCACATCAGAGAGGAGGAAGAAGAAGAGAGCTTTCTACCACAGACAAACATGAGTAAGTCTTTCTCTTTTCAGATATTCATTTTCAAATCATCCGTGTGTTTTGTTGAGCTTTGCCTTCGTACAGAAATAAACTGAGATTGAAAGAAAGAACTATAAAAACGACACTTATTCAAAAAACATTTGTCATATTCTGTGCTCTGATGGAAAATCTTGCTTAGCAGCTTCTGTGTTTTGAAGAAGAAATGGTGAAACGTTTCCAAATGATGAAGATTTACTTATATTTAAACAAAAAGCAGCGTCTGAGAAAAGAAAAGACGTCAGTGAGGACATTTGTTATTTGGTGGTGAATGTTTGTCTGCACAGACAATCCTGGGGGGTATTCCAGAAAGCAGGTTATGCTAGCTCTCACGGTAAGTTTGAGGCTAAGGAAGTTGATAACCTCAGTTTTCGGTTCCAGAAATGGTTGTATGTTTCAGGGTAGGTCAAGTTGCCATGGCAACTCATGCTCTGAACATAACCTGGTCTGGAGCAGGTTTAGTTGAAGGTTAGTTTGTTTACAGAGAGGTGAAGCAGCATGGCGTGTCCATTTGAAGATGTTTTAGTGGATGAAGAAGCTCAGATAATACTTTTTCTACCGTGAGAGGGTGATAAGACCACATATGGATGCTGGAAATATATATATTTTTTACTTTGATCTAACTTAATTATTTTTTTCAGTTAAAATAAATAATAATTTTGTAAGTCGGTTTAAAAATTACACGTAGTTTTCAGACGGTTATTTTACTTTCATTCAAAGTAATTCAATTAAGAAGGTGTAACTTTGGTGCTGCTGTTAGAGCGGCACCGCAAAGGATTGTGGGATATCATTCCCTTTGCCTGTCTGGACGGATTTGGGTTTAAGTGTGGGTTTTTGACCAAATGTGTTTAGTTGTTTAGCTGTTTTACTGTGTTTTGCCATGCTTCGCCGAGTTATTTTGCCGTACTGAGCTTACGTCTCTGCACCATGAGTGAGAGTAAAGGAGAGGATGATGACTTTATATAGCACCCCTACGGTCCAGTATTGTTATGGCAATCACGATGTATTCTTTAACGGATTTTTGCACTCCGTGCATTATTCCCCCCGTCTTTTTTACTGTTATAAAAATGAGTATATCTGCCGGATCAAACTTAGGCATTTGAGAGTTCAAGAAATTTAATTAATTAAGATGGAAAAAAATATTAATTGAATTGGAGTAATATGACATTTAGTTAGATAAATACGTAAATTTGAGTTGTATAAACAATTATTGAGTTTTATAGACGTAAGAAATTAGGTTGAATAAATTTAACTCAATTTTTTGTTACCAATAGAAGTAATTCATTTAAGTTGGCAAAATTGGATGAGTTATATATGTATGTGCGTCACAAGGAAAATGGAAATAAGATCAGAAACTCGTGCGTTTACTTTGTCTGCTCTGTTTCTACACGCAGAAACTCTTTTTTTTTTATCATGCAGCCGTGTTACTTTTTTGATGGTCGTGTAATCTTCATACGCCGTCATTAAAACCTCAGACTCCCTCTCACTGAAGTACAGAGTTTTCTTTTTTTTCACCACGCGTTTCCATGGTGACTCCAGAAATCGGCGATCCATTGAGAATGTCTTTATGTACCTGCCGTGCACGCCCATTAACCCAGGGTTACCAAGTCGAGCGTAATTACGCCAACTCATATCCGGTCTTTTGGAACCGACATACCCCGAGTAAGCAAGTTCAGGCGGATTTCAGCCAGAGTTCAGGCTTAAAGTCAGGCTAGTTTAAACATGCTTCCTGGAATACCCCCCAGCTCGTCTACATTCCTGAACCTTTTTGTTTGTCATCAGAGGACAGATCGACACCTCCTGCCTCTAAAGTCTGTTTCTTCGTGTGAACTGTTCTGAAATGTTGTTTTTGGATGAGAGACGCTTCTTCGTCATTCTTCAGTTTGTCTCATTCAGTCCTCGACTGAAGCCGGAGCCAAACTGTGAAGTCAGATGGAAAAACCTCAGTGTTAGTGAGGATCACAGAAAAACTAGATCCGTAGTTTCTGTGTTGATAATTTGCTTTTTTTGCAGAAAACCCCAATGAGGTGTTATTGGTTGACTTTTGGAGTTGCGATGATGAAATAAAAATATTTTTCAAGTGTAAAGATGTTTGGTTAGTCTGATTTTTGGGTGTCAGCTGAATGTAGACAGCTCTTAAGTGTAGATGAACAGGCAGAAAAAAAGCTTATGTCCTTGCTTGGCTCGCAGGTATCCGCTCTACAGGAGTCCTCTCGGAGGACCAGTTCACCTGCTCCATCTGTCTGGAGGTGTTCTTGGAGCCCGTCTCCACACCCTGCGGCCACAGCTTCTGCAAGGCCTGCCTTCAGGGCTACTGGAACCACAGCAAGAAGTTCCTGTGCCCCATGTGCAAGAAAGCCTACAGCAGGAGACCGGAGATGAGCGTCAACCGGGTTCTGGCCGAAATATCCTCCCAGTTCCAGGGCCTGACGGTTGCGGGAGGTTCTGCGGGGAGCCCGTCACAGAAGGGCTCCATAAATGCGGGCTCAGATGCGGGTCACAGTGACACTGCAGGGCTGGATACCGGCGAGTTTGCCCAGCCTGGAGAGGTTCCCTGTGATGCCTGCATTGGAAGGAAGTTGAAGGCGCTGAAGTCCTGTGTGAACTGTGCCGGATCCTTCTGTGACTCTCACTTGAGACATCACAAGAAGGTTTGTTCTTTCAGCTTGTGGCTTCATGACTTTTTCTGTTCTTCAAACGCCAGGGTCTTATCTACAGTCTTTACGATTAGCCTTTGATCAATTTCCTTACCCCAAAGGTTCAAAGAGATCCCCCTCACCTTCTTAGCTCTGAACCAGCCTGTGTCATGTCTGCATGTGACCTTCAGAATGAACGTTTGTGTTCCTCTCCGTTCCTCGTCCAGGTCAAGACTCTCCACTCACACCGTCTGATCGAGCCCACCTTCAACCTAGCCGAGAAGATCTGCAAGAAACACGAGCGTCTTCTGGATCTGTACTGCCGCACGGACCACATCTGCATCTGCAGCACCTGCGCTGAGGCCTCGCACAAGTCCCACGACATGACCTCCATCGACCACGAGTACAAGAAGAAGACGGTGAGCCGCCTCAGGGGAGAAACAAAGCTCTCCACTGTCACTGAAGCTGCTTCATGTCAGATGGACGGCTTGCTTCAGCAGAAACAGATTTACAAATTGATTTGATTTTCTGTTCCAGAGTAATCTGGGAAAGAAGCGGTCTGAGCTGAAGCATCTGATCAAGGAAAGATCCAAGAAATTGGAGGAGATCAAACAGTCCATCAAAGTCATAAAGGTGAGTTGTTTTGTTTAGATCAGAGGAGGAGTCAACGTTCACCTGAAGACATCATCTGAATTCATCCTCTGACACCTCATCTTCTAGCAACCCACAAATGTCAAACCAGCGTGATGACATCACAACCTTGTCTTTATTTAAAGTAAATGTTTTCATTACCATTACCATTTTAGCAAGATATGACATCACTGAACCCTGACCTTTCTAAAAAATGGGCAAATGGGTGGTACAAACGGACCTGAATTGCAGATTGATTGGTTATCCAGAAGACCACGCCCCCATTCGACCATAGCTTTAAGCTACGGGCACAGCTGACATGTTTGAAAGCGCTAAATGAGGGTTTGGAACATATGATGTTCAGACTGGACAAGCAGGGAGGGGCTTCTTCTTTCTTGCTGTTTACTACAGCATGTCCACCACCTACAGTTATTTTGCTCCAAGCTTTTTCTTTCACAGCTCTATTCCGATATATGAAAAACTCGGTGTTGTATAATTCCGACTGGGAACAAAACACAATTATAAATTTCCCCTACATGATCACTTTTCCAACAGTTGACTCTTCAGTGTTTAGAAAAGGACGTCATCCATACTACTGAATCTGAGTCCTTGGTTGGTCAGAGATAAACCTGGTTCACTTGTAATGCACATTCAATGGCCACGCGTTTTGTATGTGAAGCTTGAAAACAGCTATAGAAACTTGTGTCCACATGAACCTGAGAGCTCTGAACGCAAAAACCCAAAACATATGTCTATGCGTTTACATAGACTTTTTTATTTGAAGTGGTCGCTTGAACGCACGTTGCTGAGGGCGGTGTGAATGTAGCTTTAGTCTCCAGTGAAAACTGGGAAATGTTGTTGTATCAAAAACAACATGATGAACTGGATAGGATCCAACCAATGTTGTTTTCAAAGCAGCTTCAAACAGGAAGTCCACGTGTTCACCTTTATAATTAAATAAACAAAAAAAGACGTTTTTCTTAAAGAAAACCATTAAACTCTTTTTTCCCCTCAATGAAAGTCGGTTTGAGAGTTTCAAAAAGTCCAGCTGGTGAATCTAACAAATACGTTTAGTCAAAAACTTTCAAAGATTCGAAAAAACCTGTTTTTCACCTCTTTTTAGAAACTAAAACATTACCTGGTAATTCAGTCTGTCCTATATTAATTGTTATAAATGACTGTGACTGTAAATCGTATTTAGATTTAAGTCGTTACAACCATAACTGATCCCTGTGACAGTTACACACCCAAACCTTCATGGTAAATATTTATCATGTTGATTGAGCGCCATAAACTCGTAAAGCATGACTCAGCTGTTGATCAGAGCTTCTTAAGCGGCGCCCAGATCTGTTATGAAACAAAGCTGGGGAGGACGTTGCCCCCCTTCTGCCTCATACCTGTCGTGCTTGGCGTTGATAAAGGAGGTGAGCTGAAGCCTCAACGCGCACAGACTCCAGTCGGACCGGTGAGACCAGTACATCTGCAAAGTGCTGTGCAGGACAAAGGCAGGCATGGAGAACAGCATGCCTGAAGGGTTTTTCATAGCAGTCAGACCCAAACCCTGCACATACCATCTATCAAACCTCGCCCTGCACAAGTGCTCTGTTTCAGATTTTAGAATTTCTAACATGCCTTGGGGAAACAGACTTTTTTTGTTTCTTTTTAAGTGTAACTTGCTACTTTTTGTTGAACTGTTTTATCTCCATCTAAATACTGTGAGTGTTGGGTTACAGAGGTGAACGCCTCTGCAAACACACTACTGTGCTCTAACCCCCCCCCATACACGCTGTTAAAGTCAACATACAGCTGTGAGCCAATACAACCCATGAGCAGAAAGAGTTTTTAAAGTGGGACTTGTCCTAAGAAACTTTGAGATTTTGACTCTTGGAAAGTTTTTTACTTTCCACATCAGGTAAGGGCCGGAGGGGGTTAAACCTGTCAGACCAGTCACAGACGGAGTAAATGAAACTGCATCAGCTTTGTTAAACTTTAACTGCTGATGGAGGTTTTAGTGAAGCAGAACGGCTTCAGTCACTTGAAGGGAAACAAAACACATTTAAAAGAACGTTTGAGCCCGACAGCTAAGAAGGAGATTTGATCTTTTTCCAACATGAACGTGATCCAAACACACACTTGTGTTTTTCCTCTGAACTAAAGAGCCGTTTTCTTAAAGGGTTAAAATGAGAACAAAAAGGATGAAATACAGTCAGGTGTAGAAGGGATAGAAAAGAAGAAATAAATCATGTATTTCAGTATTTTTTAAAAATTGACGTTGTAAGTAAAAGAAAACTTCTAAATATTTCCAAAAATGTAGAATTGAACCAGTTTTAAAATGGGGCTTAAACTTAAGCAGTGACCTTAATACACACTGAGCTGCAAAATAACCAGACAGCAAAAAAAAAGTGGAGGGAAGAAAAATCCTAATAGTTCCTACCCTAAATCCTAACTATATTTTATTTTCATGTATGCATTTTTACACAATAAAAATACAGTATTTGTTCACATAAATGCAAAAGGAGAAAAAATGTACCAAAGTCATGATTGTGTGAACAATTTCCTATTAGCTTTCTCATCTTCCAAATGATACATTTTCAAAATTCTGCATTCTTTGATAGTAATCTCCTTCTTTTTTCATTCTGTCACTGTTTCTAACATCTGGATTGGAAGCGATCGCATGTTTTTTATGTATTATGACATTAGGAGGGACATTTTTAAGTCCCCTATCTGGGAATAAAATTATGTAACTGACATGACTGATGGCTCCAGAAGACATTTTCACATAGGAGGTGATAAAGTTTCATTTCTAATTCTGAGAAAAAGGTGTGTCCTCACTATTATCATTCAGGTTCTTTGGGTTGTTTGAAAACTTTCAAAGTCCACAGGTCAAGGTTGTCCTTCAGAGCTCATGATGTAACCCTGCAGAGCCTCCGGCCTTCGGATCATAACACAGATCACACTCTCAGCAGGCTTATCACTGACCATGAATGCTGGTCTCCCTGCAGGCCAGCGCTCAGAAGGAGCTGGAGGACAGCTGGCAGGTGTACGCCGACCTGCAACGGCTGGTGGAGCAGAGCCAGGCGGAGCTGGTGGAGCTGATTTCCACGAGGCAGCGGGAGGCGGAGCGCCACGCTCAGGAGCTGGCTAGAGGGCTGGAAAATGAACTGAGCCAGCTGAAGAGGAGGAGCCAGGAGTTGGAGGCCCACGCTCACACCAAGGACAAAGTGGTTTTCCTTCAGGTACTGGAGTGTCAGAACACCCCCCACACAAACGACACACGGAAATGCTTCTGTTTGCACACTTCAACCTAAACAAAACATTACACCCATCAGATTGGTTTAAAAGAAATAACATGTCAGACATGAAATCATGTTAATACAGTGTGGCCTTCATGCTGCCTCACCTGTGGTTGCTAGGAGACGCAGCATCAAAGCTTCCCTGAACTGAAGCAGCGGATGTCATTATTTCTCTTCATCCTGGACTGTTTGAGGCACAAGCACCAAAGATGCCTTTGAAGTCATACAGCACAAGGCCAGACCCAAATTTATATGAAAAAAATCTACTAATTTCTTTATTTAACCAGGAAGGTCCCGTTTAGATTAAAAACCTCTTTTCCAAGGGAGTCCTGGCCATGAGGCAGCAAATTCTAAAACACGAGTACATAAAACAGATAACAATACCATTACATTGCTTTAAAAATTCTAGATTTATAAATAACACTTGCATGTTAAGAAGCAGTCTCAAAGTCCTTCAGTAGCATTTTGAAAGCATGTAAAGAGAGCAGATATGTCAGCTTTCAATCTTCAGAGGTTCCAGATGGCAGGAAGAGCGTGATGAAATGCTTTTTCCTCAGCTCTGTACGAGCAAAAGGCACGGTCAACAGTAAGGAGCATTATGTAAGGCGGTAGCAAACAAAGCTCGGCCTTGTAAATAAACGTGTAACCAATGGGACTGCCTCCAAATAGCCAAAGAAGGCCTTTTTTTACTAGTGTGTGCAAGTCACCGATTTACAGTTAGTTATGAACCTCAAAGCAGAATCGTTTACAGATTGTCACCATAATCCATCACAGGCAAAATGGGAGCAACAACAAGTTGCTTTTTTTCTTCAAATAAAAAGCAATACTTATTGCAAATGAAAAAAAAATGTTTCAGTTTTAATTTTATCACAGGTTCTTCTACATGTAGTTTAAAAGTCAGGGAGTTATCGATCCAGACACCTGGGTACATTAATAAACTACCTCTACAATGTTTCCTTCAAGGGTGGACACTACAGGAAGAACTGCAGGAACTTTTTTTGAATTAGAAACATGTGCATAAATAAAGAAGACATCTTCATTCATTCACTCAGACGGGTCAATAAATCGATTGAAGTTTTGTTATAGTTGAAGTTATATTTGAAATGATCTAAATCTTTTCTGTTTTCTTCAGAACATCACAACGTTATCGCCTTCACCAGAGCACACCGACTGGTCATCGGTCAGCATCAACACCGACCTCTACCTGGGAACCCTCCGCACCTCCGTCAGCAGCCTGGTGGACAAGTTCCAGGAGGAGCTGAAGCTCCTGTACGGGAAAGGTGAGGCTCAACCCCGCCTTTTCCCCTGTATTATACTGCACAGGTTAACAGTCGTCATAGCAACATGAGTGCTGTGAATCATGCAAGGCAGCTAAAACTTGTGGTCCGAGCTCAGTTTCAGATCCCAGCGACAAAAAGCCCTGATAAATCATTTAGCAAAACACAAAGAATGAGATTTAAAAACCACCGCAATTGAAAAAATATATTTTTAAAATATATTCAATAAAAAATTTTAAAAACAGTATTTCCTTCATGAATTCATGTGCACATTTTGACAGGTATACAGTAAAAACGTTGAAATATTTATAGAATTTTGTATTTTGAGCCCTAAAAACAGATTTTTAAAATGAACTAACTGCTGTAAAAGCAGTTTATGTGATAAATCATAGCACTATGATTGGTCAATCACAGCATTTTTCATTGTACGGATCATTTCAAAATAAAGCCAAAAGAGGTCTCCAGAGTTTTAGTAGCAAGAGATTTAATTCTCTTTTGCTCTCATTTGCCTGTCTAATAAAATGCTCCAACATGAGACTGAATCCAGCGCAGACATACAATATGTAGGTCAGCACATGTACTTCTGCACAAAGTGGCTCGTTTTTGCAGCACGGTCACACGGACGTGCAAGCCAAGACGGCTGCACAGATGGAGGTGGTGTTGATGCTGCTAGCAGCTCATCCACACGGAAACACATGTCTGGAGATTTTAGGTCTCTGGATGAGATGTGCGTGTTTTGACGCCCACACCAACCTTCTGCTGAGACGTATGGGCCGAGTGCCTGCGGTGTCTTCCCTCCCTTATTGTGTCTCTGCCTCTCTGTTTCAGAGCTCCGGAAGGTGCAGAACTATGCAGGTGAGTAACATCCCCCGCCCTCTTTCTTTGCTTGTGGACCCTTCTGTGGAGCTTGGATTAGAAGAAGAGAGACTAGGCAAAAGTAGAAGTTCAGTTTACCTGGATGTCCACTAGGTGGAGCCAAATCTGCACAATTAAAGTAGGATGGAGCTTCAGGAGAGCAGCCAGTTTCAAATAATCTATTAATAATTTTATAATCCACTGATTTTGACTCAAATCTTTTCCTGCTTTCTGTCCAGGTGAGGTGATTCTTGACCCCATCACCGCCCAGAAGAACCTGGTGGTGTCAGAGGACGGACAGCAGGTCAAATATGATGAGCGTAAGGTTCCCCACTCCGACGGTCCCAATCGCTTCAGCCCGGCTCTCTTCATCCTGGCTCGAGAGGGCTTCAGCTCGGGGCGCCACTACTGGGAGGTGGACGTGGCGCGCAAGACCGCCTGGACACTCGGAGTGGCCCGGGGCTCAGCGCGTCGAAAGGGCGAGATCAAGCTGTGTCCTGAGGGAGGTTACTGGTGCCTGTGGCTGAAGGATGGGGAGGTGAAAGCCCTGGCATCCTCCCGCCTGCCCCTCATGCTGCCGTTCCATCCCAGCAAAGTGGGAATCTTCCTGGATTATGAAGCCGGACAGGTTTCCTTCTACGACGTGAAAACGCGACAGCACCTGTACACGTTCATGGACAAATTCAACGAGAGCGTGTACCCCATTTTCAGCCCCTGCCTCACCCATGACGGCAAAAACTCAGCTCCACTTGTTCTGACGCACGTGAAGCACAGCTGAGGCCGGAGACCAGAGAGACCAAAGGTTCGGTGTTTTTGATCAAACAAGTACGCTTGTCTGGGAAATCTGTCACCTTTGACTCGCTTGTCTGCAAAGCCAAAAAACTTTGGAGAATGCGCAAAACTTTTGCTCTACTTTCTTATCACACTGTGGACTATATAAACACTGAAGGCAACCGACCAACTGAATGTTTAGAAAGTGTAATATGTCAGAGGGATCCATCGTCTGCGCTTTTGAGCGATGAAGAAAATGGGTGAAGAAGCCTGAAGGACACAGGAACTAACTCCATTATTAACTCTAATAGTCCTAACTTTTGAGGAAAACTTTACTTTTGCCATGCTTTTCTACTGTGTAAGATTTTATTTAGCTGCAGCTGTCAGGCTCTTGGTCAACGCAGACACCCATCCAGGTGTCTAGAGCTCTGCAGGAGAAACCAGAGGAGCGGCTGCAGCTCGTCTTTGTGAAGGGCTTTTTTTCTATACTTATGCATGTGGATGTTTTTATATGAAGGAATAAAACCTGTAGAAAGTCACTGATATTCATCAATAAAGTTTATCTATTAGGATGTGTCATGTAGTGGAAGTGTTCTGTTTGTTGTCAAGATTCTATCAGAAGACCTTTTAAAAAAACAACGAAAAAAAAAACTTGCTGTCATTTTTC
Organism: Oryzias sinensis; assembly: GCA_037389245.1. Classification (NCBI taxonomy): domain Eukaryota; kingdom Metazoa; phylum Chordata; class Actinopteri; order Beloniformes; family Adrianichthyidae; genus Oryzias; species Oryzias sinensis. The sequence continues at coordinate 26,172,792 of CM074505.1, read as the reverse complement.
TGAATCTTGTTTTTATTACATTTTAGAGGGCGTCTTAAATTTTTGCAAAATTACTGTGCCAACTTGCTAACAGATTGTAATTACAACTAGAGGCATGACGGCCTTGACTTGGCACGGAGGACAAAAGGATTTCAAGGTGAATTTGCATATTTGTTTGGTTTGGTTAACCCTTAAACTATCCTTGGCACTTTAACAATGGGAGATGGGTCATCTAGACCCACTAGACAGTGCACTGAACCTTTTTTCCTCAATGATTTGTGATCTTCACTGGTGTCCATGGATTACATGAAATCCTATTCACCTTTATCCACCTTTGTCATGGTAGGGAGAACACGTAAGGGTGGGGCCATAAAAGATAGCACAAGGGTTGAAGCAGACTTCAGTTCTGTTCCTACAGACTAGAATAGTCTTGCGAACTCTGGGCTAGACTGAACAGACAGGTTTGTTGAGAGGCCTGCTACACTTCCAAATGGTTCAGTTTGCCTTCATGGTGAGAATAGGAATTAGTCGCAATCTAGCCTTCAGCCTTTTTTGGAACAAACAAGCTGCCGTAGCCGAACTGTAGAAAACAGGCTAAAAGCCATGAGCGGTGGGAAAACCTGGAGCAATGAGCAGATACACTTCCTCCTTTGACACTTAAAACAGATGATAAAGAAACCACTTACAGGTATTTTCTATATGTAGTATAAAGGTTGAAGGGGTTAGAGCTCCTTAACAGTTCCAGGTTGAAATGATGTTTTCATCAACACACATGGGCCGCCTTTACACTGCATGGTTCAAGTGACCCAATTCCGATTTTTTCCTCTCATTTGGCACAGATCGGATATGACCGGTGAATGTGTAAGCAGGACAAAAGCGCATGGATTCCGTTTTTATCAGATCGGATACAGGCCTCTCTCATATGTGGAAATAAATCGGAAACAAATCGGATACATGCATTTGCGTGTGCCATGGAAGCAGACAAATCGGATATTCCCCAGTAAATGCGAGTCGTACGTCAGTGACGTCAACTCAGGAGACCACCAACTGAGATCACATGACTTATTAAGGTGCTGTTTGTGCGCTGATTTTGCTGTCAGCGTGTTACCTTTCAGCCTCAGGCTTCAGACCGTAGTTGGAAACCGCTGTTATGTCCGGTCCGGACGCAAACGGTAACTAATCAAGCGAGACACCGTTGCTCTGGAACAAGCTAGAAGCCGTTTATTTCTTTGGGGGGCGTGTATGATGGGGACCGTGTGTGTGTGAGCGCGCGCACGCGTGCTTGCGTGTGTGTGTGTGTAAGGAGAGAGCCCCCCTCTCTCCTGTGAGCGCAGAGCGAGGGACTGTCGGAGAACCATAAATTAAAAATAAAGTGTCTCGCCCAAAAGTTTTGGAGTCTTTCTTAGCCCCCTCTGGAGGCTGAGGGTTTAGAACGGAAAAGTGGACCCCGAGGAAATCTCCCGTGTGTTTCTGACTACGGTCAGAAAAGAGAAGTCATCGCGCAGGAAAGATTCAACACTTGGATCAAACTGTTAGTACAGCACGTCTGCAAACACTTCCTCATTCAAAACTCAGAGAGAGCCGAGCAGCCCTCCTTTTTACTCCCCCGTGCATCCCCTCTGGAGCGCCCAAGGCAACGCCTCCTTCCATCGCCGCCTTGCCTCCATGACAACCGCAATCACAAAAGTACGAAAGAGGTCAGCGGAATGCGGAAATACTGCCACGTAGTCCTCAGAACGTCCACGTTTGATAGTTTCAGCATTGTATAGTGTAAATGCAAAAATCAGATACGGGTCACATTTCAGAAAATCGGATATGAGCATCAAGACCTGCAGTGTAAATGCGGCCATAGAGATACAAAAGGCATTAGGCAGCAGTTGAAGTTCTGGTGAGGACAAAAACAGAAACCCTTGGTTCGAAGAACCTGATAAGATCCTTTGAGGTCAGCTGTTTGTCCCGTAAACACAGAGGAGACCAGCAGCTCTGCAGACCAGGCTACATGTGTAAACTGAAAACTCTCTTAATTATAAGGATTTTCAGGAATTTACCTGCACTTGAGAAGCCAACCTGGTGTAAAAACACCGAAGCCATTCAGACCAGAACACTTCTTCATGTTGGTGCATGTATGTACACCACCCTCCTTTGGTTTAATGTCTTTTGTTGTTGCAGGCAGTTACTCTAAACATGACTTTGTCATCAAATGAAGATGTAATTAAAAGCATCATGATGAATGATTGTGATCCTCTGCACAGCAAAATACATAACCTGTTATTCAAACATTTATAATATTGAAGGCAAAACTACCTAACAGGTTAGATTTTAGTAAAAATAGGCTTCTTTTGAAGTTGCTCATTATGCTCAGTATTTTATCACCTTTAACAAACAAATACTTATGCTAATAGAGCAAATGGTGTGTGGTTGTTTAAAGTCCCATCATCTTTTGATATATTGCAAAAGTGTTCCAAATGGTCTTTTTATTACGATTATGTCACTTTTGGCCAAAATTAAACAAATGTGTCATCTTCTAGGACATAGTTTCTGCAGAGTAGCAGGAGTTGATTGGAAAGTTGTGGGTGGAACTGTTGACCAGATTAAGCCCATCCCCATTTCCCTTCATCCATCTGTTTACACGCTTTCCTGCTAGCTTACATGAGTACACAGCAAACAAATCCAGTGTGCATCCGTCCAGAGTGCTTTAGCAATATAAATATATACAAATGTACATTGTAGAATGAAAGTTTTAACAAATATTGACAGGTGGTATAAATTGTAATTCCGTACTTGTGTTTTTGTTGTGTGTGTGTGTGTCTGTGTGTAACTCAGGTGTCTGTTGTTGAACGGTCAACCAACATCTGCTTTGGTCAACAGGAGACCAGCACAGTTCTCAAAGCCCCAGAGGAAGCATAGTAAAATCTTTGAATATGTTGTTTACAAAGATATAATAAAATGCATCCTGTTGTCATAACACAGATTAGTGTGGTGATCCGTGATGTAACAGCTGGACTTTGCTTTTTAGCTCTGTCGTTTCATGGTGTCAGCCTTATAAAGTTAAGTGTCAGACATCAAACACTTTGACCTTTGGCCACAACACTGTAATCGGCCTGTGAAGCTCCTAAATCTTTCCACCAAAGGTCATGGAGTTCCTTTAGGCTTTCCTAGAGCTGCACCTGGCTGCATCCTGACATTCCCGCGCTGTTAACAGAAACTTGGCAGAAAGCATGGCAGCTAAACACAGCAGCTTTTAAGGTGCTGCAGAGTCCACAATGCCACATGAATTCATGCTTTACCAGAGCAAGATGGCTGCAGTCAGTGAGGGTCAGGGCTGCAGCTGTTCTCCACTGGCTTCTCCAGCTGGCAGCTGCCTCTAGGACCACAGGCTGCCGGGTTGGCTGAGGTTTTTGCTGACATGAAATGTTTTCATCCTGGGAGCTGCTGTTCTGCATCTGTCAGTCCTGGACTTTATGCTCACTGATAGTGAAACAGACAAAAACACCTTGCAGAGATGAATGGAAACCTATTCATTAATTAATGAACATCCTGATCTTGGACTTTAATCTACTTAGGTTTTTCAATTAGACAAAAAAAAATAGTAGTTAAGATTCTTTAAACTCCCAACGTACAGCTGCATTCGTCCCTGAGTTCCAGTCTTCATCAGCTCCATCAGCCCTGCCTCCAACTTTCAGAAAATAGGCTACTAAACACGAATGTAGAGAAAAAGGCTTAAACTTGGTCTTAAACTGCATGAAAAAAGCTGCACACAATAAGACATTATAGAAGACAATTCTACAGATAATTCAAAATGTTTTACTAAAGTAATGCAATAAGCAAAACACAATGACAAATTACTAAAAAAGACTTTTATTGAAAGAACTTTCAGAAAATGACAAAATAAAACACACTGACAAAACTCAAAATCACAACAGTCAAAATCTATAGTAAAAAATACTTTTAAAACCAAACAGTCTGATCTAAAAAGAAGAATTTTAATCTGAACTTGGACATCGTCAGAGTAGATGTTTTTTCAATCCTATCAGTAACAACGTTTCAGATTTAAGTTGCATGAAGCTGAAACTTTATCATGTTTGGTTCTGATTCTGGACTCAGGCAGCAGGTCTGTCTCTGGGCTTGGATTTCCTGCTAGTTCATGTTGGACCAGTATGTCAGAGATAAACTTTGATTCTAAACCGTAGAGAAACTTTAATAGAAACAGAGCTGTTTTAACCCTTGTGCTATCCTATGACCCCACCCTTACACTGACGTGTTCTCCCTACCATGACAAAGGTGGATAAAGGAGAGGATTATATGTAATCCATGGACACCATTGAAGATCACAAATCATTAAAGAAAAGAGGTTTAGCACACTGTTTTGTGGGGTCTAGATGACCCCACTCCCAATGTCAACATGCCTAGGATAGCACAAGGGTTACAGCCTTTAAACCACAAAGCAAAGACCTGAACACAGGACTGATGGGGTCCTACATCCTGGTCTTAGTCAGAACCCAAGCAAGAGTGTTCTAGATGAACCATAAGCGGCTTTACAGAACCTCTACTGAGTCCAGAGTACAGACTCTGGCAGGATAAGACTCTCTAGGTTTGACTTTGACAGTAAAACATTTGAATTCTGTTTTTAGGGTGATTAAAGTCTGATAATGTGTTAGATTTACTGTGACTGTTAAAGTTTATGGGTTAGAGTCCATGATTACACGGTTCTTTAATCTTGATTTGTAGATTTTTAAAAAAAGAGACTGAAGGTGACAGAATAAACACTTTCTCTGTGTTTCTCTGGGTCAAAGATCATCTCAGTCTGGCTGTGTTTTGCTGCAGGACGTTGCTCTGCGTCCACTCAACAAGCAAAGTCTACAGATAGGCTGTTACAAGTTACTTTTACTCAATTACCGCCAAACACACAGACCAGGGCGAGCAAGACCGCCCCATGGCCCCCAACGCCAAAGAGCAGGGAGGCATAGGTGCATGGAGAGTGTAAGCCCCAGCCCAGGGAGTGGGATAGCTCTCCACCCCACCCCCGCAACAGCCCCCCAAGCCCCAGACGAGCCGCCCACCACCACCCGGGAGTTAACCACCCCAACCCAAGGCACGAGCCAGGGACCCAGAGGGAGACCCACCCCATGCTCCAGGCAACCACCCTCCCACCCCACGGGAAGTCGGGAGAGAGCAAGGCAGCCCCCACCCCAGGATGAATTTGAAAGATTTTCCCTCTTCCTTCAGTTCAAGTTTTCCTTCTCTGTCTGCTTCTGGATATCAGTCAGAAGAAGAAGCCTATATATAAAATAGGTTAAAAAAACATTTTTTTTATTGGGTAATTACGTTTGTATTAAACCTAAGGGAGTGAAAGTGTAAAGAAAAATGTATCAAAAGGGACAAGAAGGCTGATGTACAGGTGACCTTAGGACATCCCTCTCTTCATGTACTAGAACTTTATAGGCCTTTCCTTTACTTTTGATGACGATAATATTGCAATATAATATGTAAAATTGTGAATGAGGTCAGGATCCACACTGCAGCTTTCCCTAAACCCAAACTCTGTTCAGCTCTCCGTCCTTAGAAGATACATTTCTGTCCGGCGCAAACGGAGGTGGGAGGGGGGTTGTATTTTGGGTCTGGGGGAGCAGAAGCAGGTCTCATGTGTCAGTGCACAGAAGGGCCTGGAGGCAGCTGCTCTCTGGTGAGTGTTTTTTCTGCGTCTCGTGTCTTTTCTTTAGCTCCTTTTGTGGTTTGTTGCTTCTGTCGTTTTTTCTATGACTACTGAAGGGAAAGATTCTCTCAGAAACTGCAGCTCTTCTCTTCTGTCCCTCCAAGTTTGGCTTCAGAGAAGCTGAAACAACTCGGAGAGCCTTCATCTTCAAATCACTTTGATGTCATTTTGACAACTTGTTGAAGCTAAGGACTTTTAAAGAAGGTTTAGAGAAAGCAGGTCAGAGCAGATTGAAGCTTATTTTTGGAAGACTCATAACTCTGTCATGAACCGGAGGCCTTAGGGATCTGCTGGAGCTCAAACACAGATCGGACAGTTTCATGAGAAACTTTTCTAACCCTAAAATACAGCTTCCCGAGTTTGAAATACATACTGAAGATCATTTAATGTGTTCCGGTGTTTATGTGAAGAAACTGTGACTGAATTAATAAATCTTAGAAAGGTCAACTGTGTGTTAAACTCTTGACCACCAGAGAGCAGCAAAGACTGCCAAGCGAAAACAGTTCCAGCAATCCAGAAAAATGCAGTAGAACCTCTGCAGGTATGTTGCAGGAGAGAAACCATTTAGATAAAAAAAAGATAGGTCAATAATAAAAAGAAGTCTGAGTATTTCTTCTTTAAAGAATTCCAATTTTAATCTGAAATTTTTGACATTAATCTCTGAATTCTGAATTTAATCTCACAGAACTGTGTCTTTAATTCCAGAATTCTGACATTGATCTCAGAACTTTTGCTTGAATCCAGGAATTATGACTACAATCTTACAGAACGGTCTCTAATTACAGAATTCTAACTTTAATCTCAGAATTCTGACTTTAATCTCAGAATTCTGACTTTTATCTCAGAATTCTGACTTTAATCTCAGAATTCTGACTTTAATCCCAGAATTGTGTATTCAATCTCAAAACCCTGATTTTAATTATAAAATTCTGACTTTAATTTTATATTTCTAATTTAAATATCAGAATTTTGAAGTTTTTGTTCATTCTGAAATTCTTAAATTAAAGTCAGAAAAAAATAGCTAGAATTATTTACCCATTCATTTTATTCTCTCAAAGGCTCTAATCTCCCTCTGTTTTATTGAGACATATTATTTTAAAATTGGTTCATTACTTCACAAAGCAAAAATAATTTAGAAACGTAAAATTAATTATTAACATATCTTTTTTTCTTCAAAGTGACATTGAAAATACAGACCAACCAAAGTCTTAATTGGCACCATTTAGGAAACACTGTGATGCAGTAGAACCACAACAAATACAACAAATTTAAACATTTTATTTGAATCTTGAATCTTGAATCACTTACGCGATCAACGTGACTCAGCTGCTTCTGTCGTGGAGATGTGGAGATAGCGAGGGTTCATATCGGCTGTGCACAGTAATGCAACACATTACTAACGTAAAGTATTGTATAACGGCGCAACAGTGCATTGCTCTGCTTCTAAATCCACAGTATACGTTAACTGCGTAAATGATTGAAGAGTTATGTTAGTTGAAAGAATGGCAACACCTGAGCTAAAGCTCCAGTACAAAAAGAGTTCATCTTAATCTTCCATAATGATCATGGGTTGCCCTGGAAACAGTTTTATCCTCAAGCCACAGAGGACAGCTACATTGCTAAAGTCAAGGAAACTGGCTTGTTCTTGGCCTGCAGGTTACAGTGATGGACATGTCAATCAAAACATCACATCCCTGATTATGCACAAATCTGAATCCAAATGGTCAAACAACAATCACAATATTTAAGAAAACCTCCACCCTCAAAATTTCCACGGTTAGAAAATGAAGAAACAACATTTTAACACTGGAGTTATTGGGAAACTGCTTTCTGCTGAAGCCTGCCTCTAGTGGTTATTGAAGGAACAACACCATTTTTGGTTTTGCTCCAATATTTGGGATGGAATGTGGGGGCTTGATTGGGACTTATTTGATAATTTTCAGTACACAAAAATAATGTTTCTGAATGAAATCTAATGCATTGACTGTTCCCTCAACATCACAGCAGGTTTGGTGTTAAAGCTGCTTGCTTGCGCTGACACTGACCCGCCTCTCCGCCGTGCAGGAATGGCCGCCACTGGGAATCTGTCTGAAGAGCAGGTGCACTGCTCCATTTGTCTGGACGTCTTCACCAACCCTGTTTCTATCCCCTGTGGACACAACTTTTGCCAGAACTGCATTCTGGGATACTGGAAGACCAGCCCTCCGTATCAGTGTCCCATGTGCAAGAAGTCCTTCTACAAGAGGCCAGACATCAGCGTCAACACGGTCCTGAGGGAAATCGCCGAGCAGTTCAAGCAGATCCGAGTCAAGAGCACGGAGGAGAAGGCCAACACCAAACCAGCAGAGGGGAAAGCAAAGAAGTGGACAATGGAGAGAAGGAAAAAAGAGGATGAGGAGAGGCTTTTGGAGGAGGATAAGAAGCAGCAGCTTGTAGAGGAGCTGAAGCAAAAACAGGAGGAAGAGTTGAGAAAGAAGCAAGATGACTTGCCCCCATTAATCCCTCCAGAGGTAGCCTCCAAAGCATCTCCTTCAACCTTACTCCAAACCGCAGTTGAGGGTCCTGCACCACCTCGACCAGAAACGTCCCCTCCCCCTTCACCTCCTTCCCTATCCCCTCTTCTCTGGGAGGAGGTCCTCTGCGATGTCTGCTTGGGAGAAGGGCGGCCCAAAGCAGTCAAATCCTGCCTGGTGTGCCTGAGCTCATACTGTGAGGAGCACCTGAAATCCCACGCCGCCCGCTTCACCAAGCACAAGCTGATGGAGCCCGTGGCCAACATGGAGGACAGAATGTGTCCAAAGCACGAGCGCCTGCTGGAGCTCTTCTGCAAGAAGGACCAGACGTGCGTGTGTGTGCTGTGCACGGAGACTGACCACAGGGCTCACTACACCGTTCCCGTGGAGAGGGAGTGGACAGAGAAGAAGGTGGGGGGCCACCACACCACACACACGCTCTGCTCCACGGTTCCACAGTTCAGATAAACTAAGAGCGTCTGCAGAGTTCTGCTGAGACGGCAGCGTCGGTCATAGCAGACTAAATAAAGACAAACCAGCAAAGACCACGACTCCTATTTCAGAACTGATGAGGTCTGATACCAAAAACATCTATGAAAGAAGAGAACTAATTCAGGCAAAAAACAGAACACTATTCTTTAGTTAAAAGTTATATTTGCTGGTTAAGCAAAACAGTGTCAACATTTTTGCAGAACTACAAACATAAAGAAGCACTGAGACACGTATCGGGTAGATTTTGTGCAGGTCCCACCATGACTTGATTTCTGGTCAGATGTCAGATAAAGTTTCCTTAAGATTACCCAGAATTCAAAAGAAATGGTAGAATTCGTTTGTTGACGCATATTTGTAGGAACATTCTGAACTGCTGAAGGCGATATAAATGTAACTTTAGAGTGCATCTGAATAAAAAAAAACTTTTGGCTTTGTCAGACATCAAGGTCACTCTGAAGGTCAGCAGCTGGGATGTGAGGTCATGGTTCTCCACTGAAAAAAGGGGGAATGTCCCTTTCAGAAAAAGGAGTTGAAAGACAAATGACCATGACCCCTACTTGTGGATGTGAACGAGCAGTTGAAATAAAGGAAAAGAGTTTCCTTCCATGGTGCTGGGATGTCCTGAAGCCCAGGATCATCTGCTTCTCCATACGGAGAAAAGTAGCTTAGGAGGTCTGAACTGCGGGGAGGTGTCTGTGCATCATTAGTTTAAAAATTCCAGTTTGTAATATAAAATTTGAAAAAAAAGGTTTGACACCTGAACAGGTTTTAGTCAGCTCATTTGCTTCATAGATGATACTGTTGCTTACATTTTCCCATTCACAATCTTACAGACAAAAAATGAGTTGGTGCAGTTTAAAAAGTGTTTATAAAGTTATAAAGCAACAGGCAAGTGACGTACGGACATATTTAGCTCTAAACCCGTTTATTTTTCATAACTTTGTTTGGTTGTTCTTTCATAACTCAGAGCAATTAAAGCTGCAAACTGCAGACAAAAAGCCCTCACTGCATGTAGTGATGAACAACTACATAACATCAAATAGATCAGCTTTAACTTGTTCTCTCCCCTTCCTGTGCAGGCACAGCTGAAGAGAACGGGGATTGATGTGCAGCAGATGATCCAGGACCGAGTGACCAAGGTGGAAGAGATCAAACTCTCCCTGGAGCTGAACAAAGTCTGTTTTCCAAAACGTGCACGGCAGACTCGGAGCACGCTGGGTTTCCAACACTTGTGTTTGAACTTTCAGGCCAGTGCAAAGAAAGAGATGGACGAGAGCATGCAGGTCTTCTCAGAGCTGGTGCGCTCCATCCAGAGGGCGCAGGCCGAGCTGGTTGTGGCCATCGAGGAGAAGCAGAGGCAGACAGAGCGCCGTGCCCAGGGCCTCATCTCCGAGCTGGAGCAGGAAATCTCTGAGCTGAAGAGGAGGAACGCAGACCTGGAAAACGTGGCTCGGACCGATCACATTCACTTCTTACAGGTTTGAGGAGAACATAGTTGCAGTTTTGACCCCCCAGTTCAATTCAATTGTATTTGTATAGCCCAAAATCACAACAAGAGTCGTCTCAATGGGCTTCGTACCAGTAATTGTAAAGAAAAACAAAAAAGGATCATGAATACATAAAATTCAATAGGAAAATACTAACTAAAGAGACAAAACTAAACTTGTTACTGCGGGTGGTTGGGGGAGTACCCAGCCGCAGAGAGGATGAGGCATCAGTTCAAGGTGGATAGGGGCTTTGATATTAACAAAAGACTACAAACCAAAAACCACTGCATAAGCAGACTAGAAAACTCGAAACATTAAAAACACTCGAAACAGGGGAAGAGCCGAAATATAATCTGTGGACCAGCACAGGAGGAAGGGGATGACAGGAATTAAATACAAGCAAGACAACGAGACACAGGTGGAAACAATCAGGACAGAGGAGAACCAAAGTTAAGACTCACAACCGAGGTCTAACGCAGGAACCTTTCAAAATAAAACAGGAAGTGACAGAAACAGAAATAAAACAGAAACCGTAACAAAACTGGGCCTCCCTGCCCTTAGACCCTCCTCTGCGGTAAAGCTTGGTTGTTGGGGAGTGGCCTAAAACCTCTTTTCATCACTGTATTATGAACTTCAAAGTTTTCCCAAGTTCAGATTTTGAATTTCTGAATTGGTGAGTTAAGTTGCACATTTAGATTGCAGTGAAACACATAGATTCTATGGATTGGGTTATTGTTTGCATACTTTGCAATTATAACTACACTTGGTACTTTTTTAAGCTTTTGAGCTAAAACAATGCCAGAACACTGAAGCCGTCATGCAGAAGGCTTCATATTAAACAAAAGGATCTTTGTGATCGTCTTAGGCTGAGGCGTGAACAGTCCAACTTAAGGGGAGGATGGTTGCTGTCGCAAAGTCCAGTAATTTCTGATAATGGACACCAAATTAATGTTATACCATGGTCACTTACAAAATAAATAAATAAATACTTAATCAATTAGTAGTGCATTCATCTGGTTATTTTATTGGTTAAACCAGTTTTCATAGGGAACAGACTATTTGACACGTGGTGTGATGTGTTGTCATGGTAATGGGTACCGAGTCTGCACCGACCTTGCTCTACGGCTGCAGAGGAAAGTCGTATGTCAGCTAAACGTCACGAAAGCATGATGTCAGAGGAAAAGTTCACCTCTTCCTGCTTGATTTTGACCAAATGATGAGGCAAAAGTTTGTTTAAAAGAAACAAGGTCCTCAAGTATTTTCCTAGATCGCTCATAGGACCATTTGAAGGACAGAGATCTTTTCTACTGTCTTGTTGTTGGGATAAATGTGGAATATGTTTCAAATTTCTGTTGTTCCTTTTACCAACTTGTGCTTAGGCTAGCACAATAAAAGATTCAGGCTCACCAGAAATTCTTTTTCAGGTGTCCATTATCACTGTATGTCACTTTTTAATGGACACCCTGCAGCCAATCAGAATCGAGTATGGTCTAAGACACATTAACATTAACTTCATCAACATTACTAAAAATACATTCTTGTTGAACCAGTAGAGACTGAGCAAGGTTTTGAGAGCTGATTGATTGAAGAACCAACATGGACATGTGAGGATGCAGCCACCCAATCATAAGACCAGAACAGTCAAAGTCACAGATAAGATCAGTTCAGCCAATACCACTAATGAAAATCTATTTATGATGTAAATGACTTCTGGCCACTAGGTGGTGCTGTTTGCAAACTATGAATTGTTTCATTGAGCAACATCTTATTGTAGCTACTGTACGAAATGTGAGCCTGACTTTTCTCTTGAATATCTGCATGTTATAAACTTCCACCTCACAAGTTTTTCCTGTTCCTGTGTTGTTCAGAATTGTTAATAATGTGGTCTGAGATGTTTTTGTGTGGTCCTCAGAGCTTCCCTGCCCTCTGCACTCCCCCATCTGTGAACGACTGGTCTGAAACCAGCGTTCCCACTGACACCTGTGTGGGAATGATCCGGAGAACCGTCTGCCACCTGGAGGCTACCCTGACTGAAATGATTGACAAACTGTTAGAAAATGGTGGGAAAAGTTTCCTTTTACAAATGTGAAAGTATGTCAATGTAGCGAATTGGGATTTAAAATGGTTTCTTTTTCTCTGATTTCCACAGAGATCACAAAGGCTCAGAAATATTCAGGTGATTGTTTTTATCTACAGATTTATGTGTTGTAGTCATTCATAACAGAACAAAGTCCTGGTTTTGCTTCTACAGTGGACGTGACTCTGGACCCCGACACGGCCAACCCATGGTTGCAGCTGTCTCAAGATCGGCGTCAGGTGAGGCACCTGGGGGCCTGGCAGGACCTCCCCGACCACCCTGATCGCTTTGACACTGTGGTGATAGTGCTGGGACGCGAGGGCTTCACTTCCGGCAGACATTACTGGGAGGTCCAGGTGGGGGACAAAGACGACTGGTACATCGGTGTGGCCAGGTCTTCGGTGAGCAGGAAAGGAAGGATCTCTGTCAGTACAACCCAGGGCTATTGGGCTCTGGCCCTGAAAAAAGGCCAGGGCTACCGTGTATCCACAGCCCCACCGCTGCAGCTTTCGCTTGAGTCTAAGCCCAAGAGGGTGGGGGTGTACGTGGACTATGAGGAAGGTCAGGTGTCTTTTTATGACGTGAAGGCTCGGACCCACATTTACACGTTTGAAGCTTCTTTCACAGAGAGGATTCGTCCCTTCTTCTACCTTTACTGCTGCGACAAAGCCTCTGAGACCATGGTGATCAGTCCTGTAGGTGAGAAAAGTCTGATCAAGCAGAGCTAAGGAGGTGAAAAAGGACAGACTGGATGGATAAGTGTGACACCCGCATGCCTCCCGTGTCTTCTTCCTGCAGACCCTGGAACCAACAACAAACAGGGCAGCTACACATTGGGATGTTGCTCTTTAATTGCAATCTTTAGGTGCAGAGCACACGAAAGCAGCATAGTTCTGCAGGAAGGTTTTGATAGATAGAGGAAAAGGCGCATGGACACACAGCCGTAACCCTTGTGCTATCCTAGGCACTTTAAAGTTGGGAGTTGGGTCATCTAGACCCACTAGACAGTGCTCTGAACCTTTTTTCTTCAATGATTTGTGATCTTCACTGGTGTCCATAGACTACATGAAATCTTTCCACCTTTATCCACCTTTGTCATGGTAGGGAGAACACGTCAGTGTAAGGGTGGGGTCATCTAAGATAGCACAAGGGTTAATAATGGATTGGATGTTTAAGCATTTGGGTAAATCTAGATGATTATTCAGAGTAAGATGCTAAATTTTATTTTGAATTTTGTTGTTTTAGACAAATTTGTTTTGTTTTGTTTGCTTATTTGACAACGACTAAATAAATATTTTATGTTTGCAAAAAAGTATTTCTTTAAACCCTCTGAGTTGCTGTTTTGTAGTTTTAATGTAATTATGAGGTTACCTGGTTACTGAACTTAACTTCTCATTTAGTGCCGTTCTAGTTTTATGGATTGCTCTTCAAACAGCAATGACAGGAGCTTCCATGCATGGTATATAATGATTTAGACATGTTTTTGTTGGATGTTGGACACTGAAATTTCCTGCAAAAACAAAAGTGCATCAATAAAGAATTTCTGACAAAATATCTGGACAGAACTCCTTTCTGCTTCAGGAATCAAACACTTAAGTTTCATTTCAGTGAAATTATGTAACTTTACCACACCCTCCTCCTCCTGCAAGAACCTCCTCAGAAGACATTCATCTCATTACTTATGCAGAGGGCGGTCATCTGAGCTCGGCTGCAGAACCAACAAGTGTCGGGACGGTGAGTTCTACCATAATTGGATTTTTTCACAATTTTATTTTCAAGAGTAAAACTATATATGGATTCTCATCCGGCTTCATGTGAAAATGAGTCATCAGGCGTGTCTGCATTCTTTTCAGCCAAGTCATGCCTTGCTGCTTTTTTCAAACTCATGATAAAATATAACAGCCGTTAAATTTATTGTGTATTTAATCCCCAACTTTAAATAGTTTGTAACACTCTTTGCATTTTTGCCTTAATTATGTCCCAGAATGTGCAATGTTTAAGTAGAAAATGAAAAGGCCTTTTGGAAGATTGATTTTTATTCTGTTTTGAGTTGATGCAGTTACTTTGTGAAAATGAAAAAGCATTTCTGTTAATCCATTTTAATTTTCAAATTAACTATTTCTAATTGAATTTTGATAGACAATTACTAGAGAACTTTTTGAAAAAGAAATGCCAAATACCATTTTCTTTGTCATTTAATTAAGTGACAGAATAAGAAGAAAAAGGAAAAAACGTTTGGCTGATTAATTTTTCATTTAATTTTTGGAGTCAACAAAGGCAGCATCTTTTTTCATTTTTCATTTCTGGTATTGACTTTTATTTTTAGTTATAACTTAAATGTTTCCATACTTTGAAAGTAATCAATCCTCTTGGAAGAGAATAAAAACTTTGTATTTCCATGTAGCTGAGCAAATATTAACCATAAATTAATCTGTGTGTGTGTGTGTGTGTGTGTGTGTGTGTGTGTGTGTGTGTGAGGGGGGAGGGTCACTTTATGCATGCTTGCATAAAGTAACAAATATATTTCCTTTTCCTGCTGGAAAGAGAATAAAGATGTATTTTCCTGCAGAGCTTTTGCAATGTCGGCTTTCAGCGTTTTTGCTTCTTTGCCGGAGGATCAGTTCCTCTGTTCCATCTGTCTGGACATCTTCACCGACCCAGTCACCACCCCTTGTGGTCACAACTTCTGCAGAACCTGCCTGAGTCAACACTGGGATGACAACGAGCTTTGCCACTGCCCCAGGTGTAATAAAAGATTCCCCAGCAGGCCAGACTTCTGCACAAACACCATCATCTCAGAGATTTCAGTCCAGGTGAAGAGGAGAAAACTGGAGGTGATGGAAGATGAAGGCAAGCCGTGGCGGGTGATGTGTGACATCTGCACGCAGTTCAAGCTAAAGGCCTCCAAATCCTGCCTGGTGTGCTTGACGTCTTACTGTGAGGCGCACCTGGAGCCCCACCACAGAGTCCCCGCCCTTAGGAGGCACGGACTGATCGAGCCGGTGGAGAACCTGGAGGAGAGGGTGTGTGAGAAACACAACAGGGTGCTGGAGCTCTTCTGCAGGCAGGAGCGAGTCTGCATCTGCCTGCTGTGCAGCGAAGCAGAGCACAAAGACCACCAGTTTGTGGCTGTTGCAGAGGAGGCAGCTCAACAGAGAGTGAGACACTGCTTATGCTCCTCTGAAGCACTGAGCCTAATGGAAATAAAATCCCAGATTTCATCAGATTTTTGCTCCTTTTGACGTATGTTTCAGGAGAATATCGAGTCCACAAAGGCAAAGATCGAACAAATGATCAATGAGAGAAAGGAAAAGATAAAAGAAGTCACTGAAATCTCAGAAATGAGCAAAGTGAGTGTGCAGACAAACATGTTTCTCACTGGAAACAGTTCTTTTTTTTAATGTAAACATTTTCTTTAAAAACAGGTACAAGCAAAAAAAGATTTGGAAGACATTGAGAAACTTTTTACCGCTTTGATGGAAAATGTCCAGAATGTGCAAAGTAAGCTCAAATCCAACATAGAAAGAAAGTTGAGCAAATCTCAGGAGAAGATGCAGGCCATTGTTGGAAAACTGCAGGAGGAAATTACAGAGCTGCAGAGGAAAGACACGCAGCTGCAGGAGCTCTCACAAAACCAAGACTCCCTACGAATGTTGCAGGTCAGTTCTTCCTAAAGACCACCGACTCATGAGCTCTGCAACTGAACAATCAGCGTACATTACAGTATTTTATCATCATTTCATATCATCATTTTATCTGTCATTTCAGTATTTGACTGTATTTCCGTTAAATGAAACTACAGTGAAAAAGCAGAACAAGTAACACAAACAATTTGTACATTTCCACAGACAGGGACAGGTTTACCCAGGAAAAACACACAACTTTATTTAGATCAAGAATGAGTCAGACATTTCTGACTCGGGATGAACTCAGAGCTGAGTTTCGGCCTCAAATGAAATCAGTTTTTTTCTATTTCAGTCAAACAGACTCAGACTTCTGATGTCCAGGTTTAGGCTAATTCATGCCTGAAACAGTCTTCAGAAAACTGCTGCTAGTTTGGACTAGAATCAGGAGAAATGACTTGTGTTCTCACCTCCTTACACTCAATAGAACTGATTTAAAGGTGCTGGTTTATTAACCACCCAATGCTTTGGGACCCAAGTATTTATAATACCACCTGGTGGTTCCTGAACCCACCAGATCTGAGAGGAAACTCCAGAACACGATGTTTGAACTAAAAAGGGTTGAGTAGCACAAATGAAAATGAAATCAGTTTTAAATTCAAACATGCTGCATCACCTGCGCTCTGGTTGCTACATTTCTGTTTAAATGCTGAGACTCTTTGGAAAGTGTAAAGCAGACCATCTGTGATTTAAACATGGAACCTGCCCTTGTCTGCTCAGCACAGGGGAAAGTTTCTCACCATCATGTCAATCATTTCAGACCCTACAGTCTCTGCAGACCATCTCTGATCAGACGGACTGCTCCCAGATTCGAGTTTACTCGGACCTGTGCGTGCAGACAGTGAGGAGAGCTGTGAGTCACATCATAGATGTGTTTGGAGCTGAACTGAGAACTCTGACCAACACCGGTAAACATCTGCTGCGCTGCTTTCTTCTATCTCCGTCACGACTGTGCGGTAACGGTTGTTTTCATCTTTTTCAGAGCTGAGTAGGATGCACCAATACAAAGGTGAGATCTTTAACTCAAGAAATGATACTAGATCTAATAATACAGGAACTATCCATCCATCGCCTGCTTGCGCGAGAAAGGAAATGTTTAAGTTTCCCCAAACCTTTCAAAATCTGACTCAAAGAGGTAGATGGAAATGTCTCTCTGGAATAGTCAACAAGTTTAATCTCTGAAGTTAAATAGTAAAGATGGCAGTTAATTCACTGATCTGAAAAAGATTTGATTTCATTTCATGTTGTTAAGAAGTTGACACGTTGCTGGCATTCTCCACCCTCAATGCTAATTCTGCAGTTTTGCCTAAAGCAGGACGTGTTGACAGCAGACGGGCCTCAGCTTGTCCTGCAGCTCCAGTAGTATTAATGCTTTAATAATTGGAAACATTTTATCACACGCCGTGGAAGCCTGAAGCGTCAGACGGTTGCTTTCCAGGAAGTGCGTTAAGTTCTGATAATGTTCATTTACAAAAAAAAAATATTCAACCATTTTTAAGTATTTAATTCTTATTATATTTTCGGTTCAGATTCTTTCTTCACAAAAATACAGCGGCACGTTGTCACAGTAACATGAGAGTGTAACTGTGACACTGTTACTGTGCGGCAAAGGAAAGCGATACATGTGCTGATCGTCACAATAATTTGATGATAAATAAAGCATCATTTCAGAGAGAACTTTCATCTCTTACTGCTTGTTTTAGTCCAGGTGATAACGTTAAAGTTTGTTTCAAAGAAACCAGCGCAGTGATATGGAACATTTAAGCTATGTGACCATAACTTCTTTTTTAGGTGTGCATTCTCAATGGGAATTGTCACCTTTTAATTCCAAACCCAATAGCCAATCAGAATCGAGTATTCAACCGAACAATGGTATAAAATAATGTGAATTGTATTATATTATTACATATTTTGCTTTTTCCATTTAGAATTGGTGACGTTTGACCCGTCTACTGCTGGTGGAAACCTTGTGGTGTCTGACTTTGGAAAACGTTTAAAGCATCCTAAAATAATCTACTCATCATCATCTGACGACACAGAGAAGTTCCACCTGCCCATGATTTTGGGTACAAAGGGCTTCTCCTCTGGCCGGCACTATTGGGAGGTCCAAGTGGGCATGAGGAACATCTGGGATGTAGGTGTTGCTGCAGAGACAGCTGACAGATCTGGACAGGCAGCTCTAAAAAAAGAGAACGGCTTCTTTGCCATTGGAAAGCGGGGGTTTGACTACCAGGTTCATGGTACACCCTACAAGGTTCTCCATCTGTGTCCCAGGCCTAGAAACCTAGGCGTGTATTTGGACTACGAAGAAGGGAGGGTGTCCTTCTATGACGTGGGAGAGAAGCAGCACATTCATTCTTTTTTGGGGGTGGAGTTCACCGGAAAACTTTTCCCATATTTCTATCTCTACAGCAAAACAAAGAAATCTGAATCCCTAGTTCTGCACAATTAAAGATCCTTTTTTAAATTCCTTAATAACTTTCCAACAAGACAAAAGTTAAATTAACAGGACAGCAGGTTGTAGAAGAACATGATCATTTGTAGAACATTTATGACATTGGTACAGGTTAATGTAAGAAATCATACACAATATAAAACAGACACATATTTATACCCATAATGTCTTTTGCATGTTTAACTTTTTTCTTTGGTGCTGCAGCCTCGACCAACCTTTGAACCCTCAGAGTTTAGCAGCTACACTTAGTGGACAAAACGGAGTTTCCTGTTGTCAAGCATAGAGAGAAATACAGATGATCTCTTGGAAAAAATAAAGCTTGAATTGAGACGGGTTGACAGGATGATGCCTGCCTCAACAGCGATTTTCTGAATGGTCAATCAGGCAGGTCAAAGTAAAAGTGACAATGTTGAGTCCGCCCATAAGTACCTTTATTTTTGGTGATAAATCTGACTTTTTAATGCTAAGTTCAACAAGAAATGTATTACTTTTGAAACCGACCTCCAGTGGTCTTTTGAGAAATCGCAACAGTTACATCCAAGTTTGCATCAAATTGAGAGAAGTAGGTTGGGAGATTGTGTTCTGCGCTCTTCTCGCTCTGAAGACAATTGTATTGTCATGTTATGAAAAAAATTCAATCTACTGGGATTTATTTGGTTATATTTAGCTTTGTGGACTTTAAGCTGAGCTAATTTACCTGCTATACTTGGATCCAGTCCTCTGCCTTTTCTTGTGACACTATCCCAGATCCACCAACCCACATCACCCACCTTATAATTAAAAACTGCAAAAACGGAATCTTAAGAAAGTAAAAAAGTCCCTTGTTTAAAGAAATTTTTAAAGATTTTTTTCTGTCTTGCAAGAAAAATAATTTTAAGAAAGTTTGTCAATCGCAAAATAATATTAGTTTAAGCCTGGTCTAAACTGGTAAATCTGATTATAGTGATATAAAATGTTTTTAAATAGGTAAAAATGTAAGGACAGCTCACAGGATGTTCATAACATCAACAACATCTGTAAATCTGTAAAACCTTCAGAGTTACCATTCCGTTAGACAGCTGTCCATCAGTTGTTGAATAAATCCCTGAAGCTCATCGGTTATCAGACGAAACCAGGGCTGAAATGTGTGATGTGTTTTACCATTTACATTAGGACCCTAATATAAATGGAGGCAATATTTTAAATGCAAAGGTTTGGACTTTTTTAGAGGACAAAACGGCAGCCTGAAGGGGTTTTTCCCTGGATGGTCATCTGTCATCAATTGATTTCAGTGCTTGTGGTTTTGAAGGAAGAGCTCAGGAAAAGATCACCAACAGGTTTGGTCTAAAAGCAAACTGTCAGATCTGCAAAAGAGGAGTCCTAATTTTAAATCATGAAGCTGTTTCCTTTATGCTTTGCATTTCCGTGTTTCACTGTGGTTCTTCTTCTCTCAAAAACATTCTGTTGGGCAACCTGCTTACTATATAAAGCTTGTGGTGTTTGAGTTTTCTGAACATCTTCATTGCTGTTTGTCTGTTTCTGTTGTGATGGTGTTATATTTAAAGGTGTGATGTCACTTGTGAGAAAAAAGAAATGGTGCTCACAACCAGACGTGATAAACACTGGAGTGACTAGAATGTTGAACAGTCCAGCAGGGTGCAAGCAGAAGGATGATGGGAGCCTCTCTCAGTGATCTTCAGTCGTCATAGAACATTTTCCAGCTTGTTGTGCTTTTTTTTTTTTTTTGAGTGTCGCCTTGAGATCACCTCAGAGCACCTCAGAAAACTCAACAAAATTGATTTTTTTAAATAGAAGTTAGTAATCTTGTTGTTATGTTGGTTAATGTTAGTTTACTAGATAAGTATAAGATCGGGCGCCTGAAGTGGACTGCAACCACAGAAACACAAAATGAAATCTAAACCCAAACCAAAAATCAGCAGACATCACAAGAAACAACTGTTACTGACATATCTTTTTTGAAGCAATGTAGAACCCTTCTTAAATAATAATAAATGAACCAGCAGGTCAAGCATGCTCTCTGCTGGTGATGTCCTCAGTGTTTTAACTAGTAATTGTAAATGAGAACTGGACTGAGTGAGTGTGCCATCACCCATAGAAATCGGTTTAATTCAGCTTCAACCTAATGAAGACAATTCTATCGTTATTTTTTGGCTCCATGTTGGAGCCAGACGACGTCAGTCAGCATTGATTGGTCCGAGTCTGTCTGAGTCAACATTTCTATGGCAACCACTCTCGCCAATCAGAAGTGAGCTAGTTGGAAGTCCACACCGCTACCACTTTAAAGTGGGCTCAGGAGAATCTGTCAATCAAGCATTTTAGATGTTCGATCTGGGGACCAGTGAGCACTACATACTTTTATTGAGGCCTCTGATTGGTCAGTGTCAATGTCATTGATTGTATAAGAGAACTGGACTTAGTAGCCCCTCCCCCTTGCGTTGCATTCAGGAAGTAATTGATAGTTTTGGGATCAATGTCAAAATCCCATAGACTTTGACTAACTATAGAGACATAAAGAGCTAATATTTAGTCATTCTATTGGTCAGAAAAAACATTCTTGCTCTGATATATTTTTTAACGTGGTATTGCTAATTCAAAATTATTTTTATATATTTTTTTCTTTAATTCTGTTACGGTTTACAGCTCAAAAACCTAGATGCAGAGTAAGACTTGATGCAAAAAGGGCAAGTTTGAAGTCTGTTCACCAACAGCAAACCAACACCATGAAGATGCATTTGCAACACTAAACAAGACAGCACATAAAACACTCCAACACAGACTCAAAACAAGGTGGCTTAAATAGGCAGACAACTCAATCAACTAACAAGGTCCAGCTGTGGACTCCAGCAGGAAGCACAGGTTAGTGGGTGGAGCAGGAAGGAGATGCCACAGCAGACCTGCACAGGATCAGAAAGTGAAAACCAAAAACAAAACAAGCAGAACGTGTCAAATGCAAGTTAATCAAGTTATAAACTGACAAATCCGATACCTTAGTAAAAGCCTGTGATACCCGCTTCCCCCCAACCTTGAACGTTCAAAAAGTTTGTTTAACAGATTCTCGAAAACCGGCTTTCCTCTGGAATCGGTAACTCATAATTGGCGACAGTAGTTGCTAAACATGGACCCAGACCGAGTCGGACTGCTTATTGACATCATCTAGCTCTAAATGACAGCATCCGAATTGCGGAGAAATGGCAACTGATTTGACTTCATTTGGTTGGAGCCAGAAGTAAACCATTTTCTACGGGTGACGTCTCACGCTTGGCCCAGTCCTCTTTCATAGTAAATAGTAAAAATAGAAAAAACAGTACAGAGGCCGTAACCCAACTTTCTTTAACATTTAATTTTTCTTCTTATTCATCCCACTGTGGGGAAATTGTTCTCTGCACTCTAACCCATCACCTAGGGGGAGCAGTGAGCTGCAGACTAGCTGCGCTTGGGGGGGGGGGCAAGAGTTGGCTGGGGAGAGCGGGATTGATCCGCCAACCCTTTGGTTGTTAGACGACCCGCTCTACTGCCTGAGCTAACTTTACCCATAGTTTATGTGAGATTTATTCTATTGAAATAACGCTGCTGTTATTACTTTCAGTTCATGTTATTATGATTTTACAGATAGATATTTATAAAGACTAAACAGGGGTATAAAAAAATTAAAGTACAATTCTTTAACCTTCAGGTTGAGATCATCCAACAATTGCTTAGCACATTCATGTTTGGATTTAACAGTTTTACATATGTTATTGATGTTTTTTTGCAGCTCAGTGGACGATTCAGCTAAAGTCCAAGGACAACATTTTTTTCAAATTTTTTTTATTCGTCTGTAAACGAATACTTGAGGTGTGTTAAGGTGCAGGACGTTCCTGCAGTGAGCAGTTTGTGTCTGCAGTTTGTGTGTGCACAGACTGTGATCTATAACAAACCCGGCCCAGAGGAGCTTCCTCCACTGCTGGTTTCATGTGCAAAACGTGCACTGAGGGGCGGAGTTGGAGTAGAGACACTCGTCCCCCTCAGAGCTTCACATGAACAGAGATGATGTTTGATCTGAGGAGACTTTTCCAGTATTGAATGTGTCATTTAATATAATCATTCTTTAATTTCAATGTTTAACTTCAACGGAAGCAATTAAAGAGAAATTAAAATGGGAATTTTCATCATCTCAGAGAACTTATCTTTTTTGTTTTTACTTCTCTTTTTTATACTTCTAAATTCTCATGAGACATAACTAATTATATTTCAGTTGTGGGATGCTGTTCAGCAGCTATTCATCCTCTCACATCCACATCTGCCTCTCCTCAAATGTTACAAAAGTAGAAAAGAACAGACAATGATTATACTTCAATTCACTGATCAAAATGTTTCTTTTTGATTTTTTTTATCCCTAAATGAAACATGTTTGTCCTCCAGTTGTTCTGCTGCTTGATCGCTGACAGATTCACACAATTCAGCATCACAGTTGAGTCGGGTTGACTCATCCTTCAGTGTGCAGGCTGCACAGCTAACAGAGTTCTGCAGGTTGAAGCAGTCGGTGTCCACAGAGAATGTTGCACTGTTCAGCAATGAGACTGACAGGAAGAAGGTCGGAAGCATACATCAGAAATCCACCACAAGAGTGAGCTGTAGCATTATAGCAGCTTAAAACGTTCATCATAATATTTTAGTCAAAATCATTTTCATTCAGACAAACCAAAGAATTTGACGGAATAACGATTTAGCATTTATTGGTTAAAAAAGAATAGTTTGATTGCTAAAAATGACTGAAACTTAAGATTCAAGCGTTTCATTATTTGACATCTTTTCATATGTTTTTTCTGCTTGTTCTTTTTATTTCTGCACATTTTTGTTTATCAAATATGTTGATCTTTTGTTTATTAAATAGAAAAAAGCTTTAGTCCATTTAAATTGCTCATAGAGATCCAAGAATTTCAATATATTTTCATTGTATTATTTTGTGGTATTTTCAAAAAAAGTTAGACCATCTTTGGCTTACACAGCATTTACCTTTCATCTCTGAGCTTTTCTGATGTCATTGAATTTGCATTGCATTTCCATCCATGTTCCTTTTTTTGCGTTTGTAAATGTTTCCACATGTGCTTCTCCTCGCTATTATACAGCTTTCCTTTTTTTGCTCTGAGCATTTGTTTTGCAAAACTTTTTTCCCATCAACCCTTCAAACAGAACAGAAGCTACTACTGCTTTTCATTCCCACTTCAAAAAAGTATTCTTTATGTGTAGAAGATTGATGTTCTGCAAAAAACCTTCCATGTAACCTGTTAAATTGTTATGTGAGATAGTAGTATATCATAATCACCTTGACTGTTAGAATAATCTGAATTGACCTGTAGTAATGTAAATGGGTTTGTAAAATTTAGTACAAAAATAAAAATTCTGAATGACAGTTCTATAAAAAAATACTTTTGAAGAGAAATCCAAAATTGAAGACTAAAAGTCATTATTTTGAACCAAAAAGTCATTCACCTGGATCACAGTCAGAACTCTTTGAATAATCAACGCAGAAGTACAGTTAAAACGCAGCTGGAGTCAGTGTTCTCACAGGCTCCGTGGCCTTTAAGGACAGCAGCAAAGATGATATGATCAAATGAGGCTTCGAGGAAACCAGAGGTTTGTTACCTACCAGAGGCCTGGACAGATGGTCTGAGGTCCCACCTTCCTTGTGAAATGCATGTGTCTGTGTTTGTGAGGGTGTGTGTGTGCATGTATTTGTGTTTGCGTTGGAGGTTATATTTTGAGGGGTAAAGGGTGTGTGTACAAAGGGGGTTTGGCAAGTTTAATCTTACTGACATGAAATATTGGATGGACTCTTAGAGAGCGAAGCAGTTCCAGTCTTACAGCCCCAGGGTTGATTATTCAGGTTATGGGGTAAAGACCAATGTAGCGGGGAAGCAGGAAGGAATGTCAGTAGTGGACAGCCACACCTTGTCTCTCACCTTGTAGAGAGGTGCGGCGGACTTCTCTACAAGATTGCCCACTACTGTGAGTCGTTCTTGGTTCAGCTGAAGCTCGAGCCTGTATTTACTCCAGGTTCGGCGACAGCGTCTCACAAACGCGGCATGAGTCGAGGATGAAGCCAACTGTTCCTGGTTAGGAAACAAAGGGGGTTGATGACCATATGTAGCTTGAAAGGGTGAGTATCCGAATGAGTTCATTAGAGAATTGTGGGAATGCTCGGCCCATGGGAGCTGAGACAACCAAGTCCTGGGGTTTTTGCTGCACATGGCCCGTAGTTCATTTATTCATTTTCCATACCGTTTATTCCCTTTTGGGGTCACGGGGCTGCCGGAGCCTATCCCGGCCACTTGGGCAAAGGCAGGGGATGCCCTGGACAGGCCGCCAGTCTGTCGCAGGGAATGGCCCGTAGTGTTGTCTCCAAATCCTGGTTATACCTCTCTACCTGGCTGTTAGTCTAAAGGGGAAAACTGAACTCAGACTAACCTTGATTCAAGAATGTTGCCAAACTCCTTCCAGAAGAGGGCGATGAACTGGGGTCCACGATCTGAGGTGATCTTACCTCTTGAATTGGGTAAACCAGTTATGAAGTCCATGGCTACGTGGGACCAAGGTCTACTGTAGACGGCACAGGTAGAGGGTGAAGCAAACCAGTAGTCCTGGGGGTCTTGACACTGGCACAGACAGGACAAGCAGCCACAAATGCCTTAATATCGGAGGGCATGGAGGGCCACCAAAACCGTTGGGACACAAGATTTACTCCAGGTTAACAGTTCCCCCTAGGAAACAGTTTTCTAACAAACAAAGATCATATAAATGAGTTTAAGATGTTTGAATTAACCAACTGACCATCAAGTAACAGAGATGGAAGTTGAACTTTAACATTATGAACCAGGGTGGAGGACATTCAAATCAAAGGCTGAGGGACTGCTTTTATCACATTGTTATATTGTTTTATATCATTTAATTTAAACATACTAGAAAAAGCTTCAAATGAGGTCATGTTTCCATTATCATTGATAATGTGTAAACCTCACCAAATACCAATATCAATCCAGTTTTTGTAAGATATTGACATGTTCCTACATGAAATGCTGACAGTTCCATATGGGAGTGTTGTGTGAACCACAGTTATGTTCAAATATGAGTTTCCAGTACAGTAACAGCCGCTAATGATGAACTAGTGCCTTCCCCTGTTTTATGCCTTTCTCCAGTCAGCTGTTTGGTTCTCCAGTAGAAACCTCCAGAGAGTCTGTTTTCCTAGTTTCTAAGAAGTTGTGAAACAGTCCTGGCAGCAAGACACGCTCTTGAAATCCTGACAAAAGCTGTGTCTGATCAGTTGCTCCACCCCCAGTCAGCTGCTCATTTGACTCCCAACTTCCTCCTTTGAATGAAGGAGGTGACTGACTGAGGTTTTCAGGAAAAATGAAACTCTGTGCGGGGAGGAAGTTAGAAAGGACACTAACCCCACAGCGAACAGGACACAGCCAACTGACAGGAGGTAAATATTTACTCTACATGCAGGTTTTTAGATGAAAGCTCAGCACAGCTTTCAGACGTTAGTAATTATTCAAACTGCAGTTTGGGGGTTGTTCAGTCTGTCATAAAGTGATAAAGTGAGTCCAATCGTCTTCCTGGTGTTTAGGGCAAGGTCAGCCTGACATTTGTGATTCAGCTGGTAACCTGTTAGTGTTAAATAAATTTGCAAGTAAAATCTGAAAATGCATGGCTTTCTTTCATAATTTTTTTATACGAAAGATGTATTTCTATGTAAATCCTGTGCAAATCTATGAATCAATCATTCCAATACTTAAAATATAGTATGTTTTTGACCGGGTTTTAGAAAATCTGCTACATAATAATAATTTTAAAGCCATATGATAAAATTACATTTTAAAACTTAAAAAAGAACTTAAAATGTCTATGTAATTGTATAATTGTGGACAAAAGTCCTAATTTGTATGTCTAAACTGTAAGCAATATTATTTTTCTTGATAACACAGATATGTTTCTGATATTTTGGTTGAACTTACTATTTTTATGCCATCAAATCAACTCCAAGTCCATCCATTTTCTTTTGCACTGTATTCCTTTTTTCAGTTTTCATTTAAAGTCCACATTCAGGAATTTTGGAAATAAAATAATTTGAGCCAAAAATATGTGTTTCCTATTTATTAATAGTGTTTTGGGTGGAATTCTTCATGTAAACAGGTAAACTCTTAAATCACATCATAAAACAAAATTTCACTGATCAATCCAAAGTAAAAGCATTGTTTTCATGAAAAAGAAAGTCAACTGAGATTTTTTTTTATGATGGATGTGCTCTCCTCCTACAGACATGGCCTCCATCTCTGAACCCCTCAGGGAGTCTTTCTCCATGGAGAAGCATCTCTGCTGTACCATCTGCATGGAACCCTTCAAAAAACCAGTCACAACTTCCTGTGGTCATTCCTTCTGTCGGGGATGCCTTAAATTACACTTTAAATATTTGTCCACAGTGTGTCCCCTTTGTAAAACCCATGTGAACAAAACCCCAGAGGTGAACATTGTCCTCAGGGACATTGTTGAACACATGCAGGCTGTGCAAGCTGCAGAGCAGAATAGGTATACGGGTGCGCCGGGGGAAGTGCCCTGTGATGTGTGCACGTCTTTAAAGATGAAGGCGGTGAAGTCCTGCCTCTTGTGTCTCACCTCTTACTGCTCAGCTCACCTGCAGAGTCACTATTCCCAGCGTCTGAAAGGCCACAGGCTGGTGCAGCCAATCAGGGACTTGGATGCACGAGCCTGTCTCAACCACGGACGCCCCTTTGAGCTCTACAGCAGGAAGCAGCAGGCGTGCATCTGTGTTGCCTGTATGAAGGAAGGCCAGGAGGACGTTGTCTCCACCGAGGACGAATGGCACAATAAGAAGGTACTCACTCAATGAAGCATAAGATTCTCTCTTTTTTAATTAAAAAATGTATTAGAAGTTACACAAATCCAACAATAAAAAGTGTCGTAGTCTGTAAGGTAGGTAACAGTAACTGAAATAGATTCCAGCAACCTCATGACTTCTAAAGGGATTTAGCAGGTTGGAGGAATAGACAGTAGGTGGAGTTATCCCAAGGAGCTGCACAAAACTTCAAATCAAGTTAAATCCAATACACTTAGTGTAACACCCCCAAAACTTTGTTAAATCTTTTAAAGAAATGCTTTTCCTTCCACAGGCTCAACTTCAAAGCACCAAAGCAGAGCTGGAACAGAAGATTGCAATGAGAAGAGCAAAGGTGGATGAAGTTGATGCAGCTCTCAAAGTTTGCATGGTGAGCTGCAAAATGGGGAAATAAGAAAACTCAACACTATGTAGCATTTACACACTGATAAAAACAATTATGTGATGCTGTGCAGGGTTCAGAAAAATGAATGAATAATTTGATCATATATGGTCTTTTCTGTCGGTCCTGGGCAGCTTTTAATTTCTGTCAGGCATTGGCAGTTACACTTTGGATTATTTTCCCTTCTGCAGGACCAGATGGAGAACGAGTTGTGTGATGTGGAAGCCATCTACACAAGTCTGTCTAAAATCCTGGAGGCCGCCCAGGCAGCAATGTTGAAGCCACTGAAAGAACGGAGGCACCTGCTGAAAAAAGAAGCCAAGGAGTTAAAGGATGAGCTAGACTCAGAGATCAACAAACTCCAAGTTGCAGTCTCTGAACTGGAAAACATTTCAGCGCTTGAGGATCACATCCTTTTCCTCCAGGTGATTTTTTTAGTCTCAAATAGTGTAATGATATTGAGTGTAGGGAGCAGAACCACGCCCTTATCACCTGATTAGGTGAGTATTACACACAACAGAGTGCCAAAAATTTTGATATATTCTAAAAAACTGAAAATGGTCTTTTATTAAATTTGCTGCATTTCATATTTACTGAAATCAAAAGTTATTCCAATCAAAAACTTCTTAATAGGTCAGGTGACATTTGAATATAGAA
The DNA here is from genome assembly GCA_037389245.1 of Oryzias sinensis. Taxonomy (NCBI): domain Eukaryota; kingdom Metazoa; phylum Chordata; class Actinopteri; order Beloniformes; family Adrianichthyidae; genus Oryzias; species Oryzias sinensis. Next base: position 26,144,461 of record CM074505.1, on the reverse strand, counting down.
CCACTAATTTTGGAGCAGCTTTACAATTCTTGCAGGGGTGCTGGAGCCAGCCCACATACTGTTAAGTGAAGGCAGGGTACACCCTGAACAGGGGGCTTGTCTGTTGCAGGGCCTCCTTTTGTTCTCATCACATAATTTTTTTCCTGCTGCTTCAGTGCTTTTCTGGTCATCTTGCTGCTATTTGTTGTCCTTCTCATCTACAATCGGCAAACCAAACCCTTTTTGCTGTGAGACAGCATGGTCAATTTCTATTCCCCATTCACATCAGTATCAAATGGTTCGTCTGCTCCTGGTTAGGATGACCTCCTTGTTGATGAATGATATGATGTAATTTGTTATAGGACTGAATTTGACCAGTGGATTTTGATGTCTGTAATGCTGCCGGCTGTTTCCAGCAGTGGCGTGAGGCTGTTCTTCTGCTTCTGTTTGTCAGAGATACCCTTCACTCACCAACCAGGATGACATGAAGGACTGGACGAAGGTGCAGCTCAACACATCGCTTTCCTTTGGCTCCATGAGAAAAACCACAGAGGCGCTGATAGAACAGTTTCAGCAGGAACTGGACCGACTGAGCTCCATTGGTGAGTTTGCAGAGGTCAAAAGTCATCAGTCAAAATGTTGACTCAAGTACTCAAACATATTTCTTTGCCTCACAGAGCTCAAGAGACTTTCAAAATTAAGAGGTCAGTTATGCAAATAATTTAGGAAAAAATGTCCAGCATAGATTTTTCTGTAAATAATTTCTGAGTTTGGTCTCAACAGAGGACGTAAAGCTGGATCCGAGCACCGCTCACAAACGCCTTGTTCTCTCTGAAGACGGGAAGGAAGTGTTAGACTCAGGAGAAGACCAGGAAATTTCTGATTCCCCCAGCAGGTTTGATCTGTTCGGCAGCGTTCTGGGGCTCAACGCCTTCTCCTCCGGCAGGTCGTACTGGGAGGTGGAGGTCGGCAACAAGACAGGCTGGGATCTGGGTGTCACAACAGGAGGTGCCAGCCGTAAAGACAAACTCACGTTGAGTCCTGAAAAGGGCTACTGGGTTCTGGTTCATTATGAGGAGGAGAAGTATGCAGCCATGACGGCTATGCCGCTTAGTCTGTTCCTGAAAGAAAAACCCACCAAAGTGGGTTTGTTTGTGGACTATGAGGAAGGCCTGCTCTCCTTCTACGATGTGAGGGCTCAGTCTCATATCTACTCCTTCACTGGGTGCTCTTTCAAAGAACAGCTTTACCCGTATTTCAGTCCTCATGTGAGAGTGGAGGAGAAAAACAACCAACCTTTGATTATTTGCAGTGAAAAACATTGTGAAACTGAAATGGATGTTGAATGGAAGCAATTGTGCTCCATTTCTGTTGGTGAGGATGAGACTGAGTGAGATTGAGGCACATCCATGACCAGAACATGTTTCAGTAAAAAAGAAGACTGGTTACTGCAGATATACTTTACATTACAGAGGGTCCTCGCAATATTCTGGTTACATGTCACAGTCTCGGTGTTTTGCTTATTTTTACTCTCAGGGATGTACTGTGTTCTTCATCCTAAATGGCTGTTGACAATCTCCTGTAGAAAATGTGGTCAGTTCGCCAAATCTACGTAATCTTCAATTGCGATCAAATCTTTTTTTTTCATTCTATAATACTGGACTTATTTTTTTATGAAGGTTTAAACTTTCAGAGTTTAAACAAAAGAGTAAAGTGTGAAAATGTTCGTGTCTATCTGACAAAAGTGAATAAAGTTTGTAGTGAGGAGTTTTAAAGTATTACAACTTTAAAACATCTGTAATCCTATTTTATGGATTTCACTTATTTTCAGTTGTTTTTTTAAACGTGACTCCAGAAAGTGAACAAGGGATCACTGCATACCAAAACTATCATGAATACACCCACTTAGCTGAGTTATAATAGTCCTTCTCCTTAAGTTTAATTGTTGCACATATTTCCACAAAAAGTATACTTTCTTTTGACTGATTTCTTTTTATTCCTTAAATTATCAGTCATGTCAGCTTTAAATATTAACATCATAATACTAGGATCAGGATTAGTTCAGATGCATTACCATTTGTCTGTCATTTTTTTGCCCACAATTATCCAACATTCTGGGAACAAAGTTTAAATGGTTTTACCTGAAAGCTTTTCTCTTTTAATTTGGCTTTCTCAGTGGAAAACCAACAAAGTTGGATATCAATATAAGGCCTTTGACATAAACAAAGATTGCTAAAGTCCAGAAGAAATTATGCCACTTTGATTTTTTGTCAACAAATAGAAAATGTGATAACAAGTACATCTGCGTATGTAAGGCTGTTAAGACCATTTTCCTATGAGATCAACTTCTTTTGTTTTAGGATTGTGTACAGCCCCAGTTTCAGATCCACAGTAATTTGTTTCTTTTTAAGCTGAGCAAATTTGTGGAAAAAGCACATCTGTTGTTTCTTGAGATGCTTCAGAGTTCATGAAAGGAGAATCAAACCCTAAGCGATTCACGACATTCCATTTTGGTCAAATGTAAAGACTGAAATGAAACACCCTGTGGTCACACTTCCTTTCCTTTTAAAGCCAACTTGAATGAGGAAGTGAAAGTATTGCCTCTCAGTTGACACCAGTGCTGCCTGCTCTGGGGCTTAGAAATCATGTTGGAGGATTGCTTTAACATTTCAAAATATACTCTACACATGAACTCAATTAGGCCAAATGTGCACTCTCAGGGTTTGACAATTACTTGTAAAGAGGTGAAAACCTTTAACAAAAGAGTTGTATTCATCCTGTTTTAATGTTTTTAACAGAGCTCATTTCAGGTAATGTTCTTCTTAACCCTTGTGCTATCCTAGGCACTTTAACATTGGGAGTTGGGTCATCTAGACCCACTAGACAGTGCTCTGAACCTTTTTTCTTCACTGATTTGTGATCTTCACTGGTGTCCATGGATTACATGAAATCTTTCCACCTTTATCCACCTTTGTCATGGTAGGGAGAACACGTCAATAGAAGGTGGGGTCATCTAAGATAGCACAAGGGTTAACCAATGAACTGATGTGAAGTTTGTGATGTTCTTGCAGGCTGGTTTAATGAGATGTATTGGGAATAGATACAGTGTTATTCCTGCTTACTATGTGCTGTGCTTTCCCCTAAAATGTGTCACTTTTTTTGTTAGATTTATTTTGATGAATAAACTTGTTTTCTTCCAAATAAAACCAGTTTTGTGTTCACCTCAAACACTGTTTATTTTTCAGTCTCTTATGTTACATTTGAATTTTAAGAATTTTGGAAAACTTTTGTTTTTTTAATTAATATATATACTCAAAGGTTTAATATATATATTTAAAAAAAGTGGTCTTTTAAAAAGCTTAAAGTTAGGGCTCAGCTTAATAAAACAGCTGCATTTGAGTAGAGTCTCTCTGCTGCGACCCAGTCCATGTGCAGTTTGTGGAACAGTTTGAAAGACACATTTCAGTTCAAACTGCCAATTTTTCCATTTAATTAGATAGGACAACACAAAACAATGCGGACATAGAGGAAAGTGACAACGCAATCTTTAAGAAAACAAAGCCTGAGAGAATAAATGCATACAGCCTGAAACAAATGTAGGTCTTCAAGGTTCATCCTCAGGGGCGGGGTGCAAAGGGGAAAACTCCAAACAGGGAGAGATATTCTCCAAAGAACTACTTCTACACAACAGCATCCCCTTTATCCTGTCCTGATGTGAGCAGTCCCATAAATCCAAACCCTCCAAGAACAACTTACCAAAACAAGAAAACAGAAATCCCATCAGGCCACATAACAAAGAAGAAAAAAGCCAAAATGAAAAAAAAAAAAAAACTTTTCAGTAATCCAACACAGTGGTACTCTTTAGGGGGGTATCCAGAAAGCATGTTTAAACTACCCTGACTTTAACCCTGAACTCTGGCTGAAATCGCCAGAAACTGCTAACTCTGGGTATGTCAGTTACAAAAGTCGGGATATGAGTTAGCGTTATTAGGCTCGACTTGGTAACCCTGGGTTAATGCACGTGCACAGCAAGTACATAAAGACATTCTCAATGGATCGCCGATTTCCGGAGTCACCGTGGAAACGGGTGGTGAAAAAAAGAAAGCACTACACTTCAGTGAGAGAGTGTCTGAGATTTTCATGACGGCGTATGAAGATTATACGTCCATCAAAAAAGTAATACGGCTGCATCAGCAAAAGAAAGAGTTGGAAAAGAATGGACAAAATAAATGCACGAGTTTCTCACTCATGTTACAAGAAGTAATCAGGCCAGAATATGTTTTTACAATGCACCTACTTTACCCTTACAAACAAGTTAGCATTGTCTCGTTTGGTGAGGTTAGAAGACCAAGTGTGTATGTACACTGTACGGGAAGGTAATACATTAACATACCCAGCATTTACTACCGAAAGTACCATGTCGTTGAGTGGAAATAGGGCTGACTTTCTTTTACAGCCCAGTTTCAGTGTACTTAAGGGGTAAGTACCAAGTAATATTCAAGTGAACATACCCAGTACTTACTACTGAAAGTAACATGTAGTTGAGTGGAAATAGGGCTGACTTTCTTTTACAGTACAGTTTCATTGTACTTAAAGGGTAGTTTCTGTGGTAAATTCATGGTAAATACTATGAAACATATGAGTGCAGACTTAAATTCAAGGTTCTTTATTTGTACTTACCTTGTTCATACATGTGGTAAGTACCACAAAGACACCTTTGCACAAAATGTAAATACCCAGTAAGAATATTATAAATACCCAGTATGTACCACATAGGTATGAACCAAATAGTACCACATAAATTCACAGTAAGTACCATGTAAGTACAGAGTAGACACAAAAAAGTACCATGTAAGTACCCAGTAAATTCCATAAAAAGTACCATGTAAGTACCCAGTAAATTCCATTAAAAAGTACCATGTAAGTACCCTGAAAGTACCNATGTAAGTACCCAGTAAATTCCATTAAAAAGTACCATGTAAGTACCCTGAAAGTACCCAGTAGTTACACAATAAGTACCACTTAAGTACACTGTAAGTACTGTACTGTTAAAGAAAGCGTTACCAATATTTTAATGGAAAGGTTCAGACTTTTTAGAGGACAAAACGGCAGGATGGTCATCAGTAATGAACTGACTTCAGTGCTTGTAATATTATTATTTATAAGAATATTTGGAGGAAGAGCTCAGGAAAAGATCACCAATAGCTGAGGTCTAAAAGAAAACTGTCATATCTGCAAAAGAGGAATCCTAATTTTAAATCATGAAGCTGTTTCCTTAATGCTTTGCATTTCCGTGTTTCACTGTGTATTCTCTTCTCTCAAAAACATTCTGTTGTGAAACCTGGTTTCTAATTGAAGCTTATGGTTTTTGAGTTTTCTGAACATCTTGATTACTGTCTGTCTGTTTCTGTTGTGATGGTATTATATTTAAAGGTGTGATGTCACCCTTAAATTATAATACCATCAAAACAGAAACAGATGAGAAAAAAGAAATGCTGCTCACAACCAGACGTGATAAACCTCTGGAGATGACTAGAAAGTTGAACAGTCCAGCAGGGTGCAAGCAGGATGATGGGAGCCTCCCTCAGTGATCTTCAGTCGTCATAGAAAATTTTCTGTCATGTTTCGTCAAGTTCCTGTCTGTCATTTGTGTTCTTGTGTGTCGCTTCCTGTTTTATTTTGAAAGTCCCATCCACCTTTTCCTGCCCATGTCTGTTTTCCCCCATAGCTGTGTCTACCTAATCATCCCTGATCGTTCCCACCTGTGCTGTCCCTCCTCATATGTATTTATGGTCTGCGTTTACCTCTGTCCTGTGCCTGATTATCTTGTGTATTCCCTTGCCAAGCTAACGCCTTTATCAAGTTCTCAGGATTAAATTAATTCCAAGAACTCTGCATCTGAGTCCATTCTGTGGTCTTGTCAATTTTCCAACTTGTTATCTTAACAGGTCGATTAGAACTTAAGTTAGGTTGTCTTTTTTTTTTTGAGTGTTGCCTTGAGATCAATTTAGAAAACTCAACAAATTACATTTTTTAATAGAAGTCAAAAATATTTTATTCACATTCCTTAAACAATTTGTGTTTTTACTACCACTACAGTGGTACGAGAAACTTTGGGCACCCCTGATAATTTTCCTTCATTGATTATTGGTTGTTCGGATCATCAATTTCAGTTAAATGTATCATATAGCAGATGAACACAGTGATATTTGAGAAGTAAAATGAAGTTTATTGGATTTAAAGAAACTGCAATAATAAATTAAACGAAAATAGGAAGGTGTGTAAATTTGGGCACCCCTGTTGTTTTATTGATCTGACTACCTTTACCAATAATTATTGGAACACAAAATGTGTTTTATAAGCTCATTGACCCTTGACCTACATACACATGAGGTCAAGAATAAAGCCAATCATGAGAAGAGGCATTTAAGGAGGCAAAGAGCAAGTTTTTTCTCCTTTTTGCATCTTCTCTGAAGAATGTCAACATGGGAACCTCAAAACAGCTGTCAGATGACTTGAAAACAAAGATTCTTCAACATCATAGAAGATTCTTCAACATCATAGTTCAGGTGAAGGCTACAAAATGCTTGCTAAGAGATTTCAGCTGTCAATTTCCACTGTGAGGAATATAGTGAAAAAATGGAAGACCACAGGCACAGTTCAAGCAAAGGCCTGGAGTGGCCATCCCAGAAAAACCTCAGATAGGCAGAGGCGAAGGATGGTGAGAACAATCCCACTCAACCCACAGAGCAGCTCCAAAGACCTACAACGTGATCTGGCTGCAGACGGTGTCACTGTGCATCGTTCAAACATTCAGCGCACTTTGCACAAGGAGATGCTATATGGAAGAGTAATGCGGAAGAAGCATTTACTGCGCACATGCTACAAACAGAGTCGCTTGAGGTACGCTAAAGCACATTTGGATAAGCCAGCTTCATTTTAGAATAAGGTGCTGTGGACTGATGAAACTAAAATGGAGTTATTTGGACATAACAAGGATACCGCTGTATGCTTGGCGAACATAGAACACAGCATTTCAAGACAAACACAGTTCCAATTTGATTCAATTTCAATTCTATTTTATTTGTATAGCCAAAATTAACAACAACAGTTGTCTCGATGGGCTTCATTCATCATGCTTTGGGGCTGTGTGGCCAGTGCAGGTACTGGAGATCTTGTCAAAGTTGAAGGTCGCATGGATTCCAGTAAATATCATCAGTTACTTACAAAAAATGTTCAAGAATCAGTGACAAAGTGGGTGTTGCACCAGGGCTGGACACTTCAACAAGACAATGACCCTAAACACTGCTCTAAGTCTTCAGAGGCATTCATGCAGAGGAACAAGTACAATGTTCTGGAATGGCCATCTCAGTCCCCAGACCTGAATATTATTGAAAATCTGTGGTGTGATTTAAAGCAGGCTGTCCTGGCTCAGAAGCCATCAAATCTGACTGAACTGGAGATGTTTTGCAAAGAGGAATGGTCCAAAATACCTTCAACCAGAATCCAGGCCCTTATTGGAAGCTATAGGAAGCAATTGGAGGCTGTCATTTCTGCAAAAGGAGGATCTACTAAATATTCATGGCATGTTTCTGTTGGAGTGCCTAAATTTACGCACCTGCCTATTTTTGTTTAATTACTTATAGTAAAATTTCTTTTAATTCAGTAGACTTCATTTCACTTCTCAAATATCACTTTGTGCATCTGCTATATGATATATTTAACTGAAATTGATGATCCGAACAACCAATGATTTATGAAGAAAAATCTTGACTATTATCAGGGGTGCCCAAACTTTCTTATACCACTGTATGTTAGTTTACTAGATAAGTATAGGATCGGCCCCCTGACGTGGGCTGCAACCATAGAAACACAAAATGAACTCTAAACTAAAACCAAAAATCAGCAGACATCACAAGAAACAACTGTTACCAACACATCTTTTTTGAAGCAATGTAGAACCCTTTACAGAATCATCAAACAGGGTTTGATAATAACACCTCTGTTATTACTATGGATACTTTATCTGCCTCTGAAGAGAAAGATTTCAAGTATTTTCAGTTTGGGATATGAAGAAGCTGAAACAGGAAGGTTTCAATGAAGCACCGAAACCCATATAAGAGGGTTACTTTCAGTTGTGTTTATGTTCTTCTGATTTTACAGATAGATATTTAGAAAGACTAAACAGAGGTAAAAAAAAGGTTTAAAAGAGGTATAAAAATGAAAGTGCAAATCTCTAAAGTGCAGTTCTGAATATTCACTGTTCCTGTGAAAGTGATGCAGTAGATGATATATGTGCAGGACAAAAAGGCCATATGTAAAAACAAAAAAACAAAATAAGGAATAAAGAAATACTGACTTAAAAACACAAACCAGAACAGAAGAAACACATCGGAACAATCAAAACACAGACTGTGATCTATAACAAACCCGGCCCAGAGGAGCTTCCTCCACTGCTGGTTTCATGTGCAAAACGTGCACTGAGGGGCGGAGTTGGAGTAGAGACACTCGTCCCCCTCAGAGCTTCACATGAACAGGGATGATGTTTGATCTGAGGAGACTTTTCTATTAATCTATGGAGTTTCAACCAATGCCTGCCGACAAAAACTTTATTCCAGTATTGCATGTGTAATTTAATATAATCATTATTTAATTTCAAATATGTTAATTTCAAATATGTTGATCTTTTGTTTACTGAATAGATAAAAGCTTTAGTCCGTTCAAAATTGCTCATAGAGATGCAATAATTTTTACACATTTGTATTGTATCATTTTGTGGTATTTTCAAAAAAAGTTAGACCATCTTTGGCTTACACAGCATTTACCTTTCATCTCTGAGCTTTTTTGATGTAATTAAATTTGCATTGCATTTCCATCCGTGTTCCTTTTTTTGCGTTTGTAAATGTTTCCATATGTGCTGCTTCTCGCTATTATACAGCTTTCCCTTTTTGCTCTGAGCATTTGTTTTGCAAAACTTTCTCCCATCAATGTCATGGTGTCTCTGGCAGCTAGTCTCCCCCTCCCCTCTCTGCTCTGCTCCTGACTCGACCCAGCTGTGACCACTCAACTTATCATGCCTCCAGACCTACCTAAGGAGATCCAGAACCAGTTCGTTACCCCTGATGGTGCATAGTCTGGTCGTCATGTTACCCTTAGTTCATGTGTTTATGCTCTCGCCTAACTTTGTTTTATGCCTCGTTCTCAGGACATTATTACCACGAGTGGTCACCTGAGTCTCCACCCTTCCTGAACAGAAGCTCCTCACGGATTCATCCTGTCAAGCCACGAGCCATTTCTCAACCTCCAGTCACGCCACGAGCCATTATCCAGTCTCCTGCTTCGCCACAACTCCAAGCCTTGCCGGATCAAATAAACGTTATTACTTACCTCATAACACACCTGTGTTTTCCTTCCGAGTTCCAGCGTTTGGGTCTGTCTCGCCTAGCAAGTCATGACAATCAACCCTTCAAACAGAACAGAAGCTACTCCTACTGCGTTTCATTCCCACTTCAAAAAGGTATTCTTTATGTGTAGAAGATGTTGTGCAAAAACCCTTCCATGTAACCTGTTGAATTGTTATGTGAGATAGTAGTATATTATAATCACCTTTACTGTTAGAATGATCTGAATTGACCTGTATTACAGTAAGTGTACTGTATTTAATTGGATTGGAAGTTTGGCGCAGCTCCTTGGGACAACTCCATCTGTCCATTCATCCATTCATTCATTCATCTTCTTAACCGTTTATTCTCTTTCGGGGTCACGGGGTTGCCGGAGCCTATCCCGGCCACTTGGTCGTAGGCAAGGGATGCCCTGGACTGGTCGCCAGTCTGTCGCAGGGTAGAATATCCTCAATCACACATCCATTCGCTCTCACACTCACACCTATAGACAATTTAGAGTTGCCAATCAACCTACGTAGCATGTTTTTGGACGGTGGGAGGAAGCCGGAGATCCCGGAGAAAACCCACGCATGCACGGGGAGAACATGCAAACTCCACACAGAAAGGTCCCCCATTGATGTTGTTTTTCACGTCCCCCAGCCGGGACTTGAACCAGATGCCTTCTTGCTGTGAGGCAAGAGCGCTAACCACTGCGCCACCGTGCAGCCCCGTCCATTCATCCAAACCATCTAAATCCATTTAGGAGTCATAAGGTTGCTGGAGCCTATTCTGGTTACTGTTACCTACCTTGATAAGTCACCATGCCTTTGCAGGCCTTACACTATCACACACACACACTGACATTTACACTAACTCTGACAGACAGGAGCTGGGATTTGAACTAGATTATTCTTGCTGTGAGGTGAAAGCATTAAGCAATGCACCACTGTGAAGACCCTCTGTTAAATATTGCTTGAATGACATGTTTTAACATGAGGACCATAATTGGGAGCAAACTTTGTTTCCCTCATGATGTACCGGGTAATGGGTGGGATTGGTTGAGTAATAGCAATCTAACAGAACCTTGTTCTCACATCTAGTCCATTTCCATTTTGTTCCAGTAGCCCACTTTCCATCAGGGGGCTCTGGTCCCTCAGCACCTGACGCAGACCTTGTTTGGCTGGGCGACGTCTTAGCCAGCATGACATGCGATTCATTGTCTCTCATGGATTGTGAGGTAGGCAGTAGCGTTAAGGGTGTTGCCCAAGAGCCCTCACTGGGTTATGTTTATTGATAGCCATTGTTATGGTAATATCCCATTTCCATTGATGGTTCACTCCTCCTATGGGAATTAAACCCTGGTTTCCTGCGTGCTAGTCCTGCACTTTCAGGGTGCCTTCAAGGCCTTCTCTGAAGACCTATAACTGAAGTGTAAGACTCGGGGACAGCTTCCTGCTGGTTTTCCAGAAGCCTTGCCTTATCGGCTGATTGCCTGGATCAGGAGTGTTTAGCCAAAAAGAAGCTTCAATGGCAGGTTAGTTGGAAACATGTAGAACACCGGCCCTCGAGGCCTGGATTGTGACACCGCTGGCCTAAAAGAATATCTGAATCAAGTGTTAATTATATTGTGTTCATGCATACTCATTAAATCTTTCCAAATGGTCTGTCCATTCCATTTTATTGTGTTTGTGATGATTATGCTGCTATCAGACAGACATATTTTTGTCAGGATCCCGTTGCGGACACAAATGCAGGATACAGGAATGCAGAAAAAAATGTCTTTAACTCAGCACCAAATTTCCAACCAACCAAATTTCATTTCTTTAAACCAATCAGATTATGAGTTGGTGTCGGCAGGTCCTTCTAGCAGGCTTATGCAGTGTAACTGTATTCAGATCTTCTGATTGGACAATAGTTTCAGGAAATCATATGCAGCCTTGCCCAGTTTGACACAAAGCCACACAACACTTTTTGATCTGTCTCAGTTAAAAAAAGAGCTGACAAATGTACGCCATGGATGATTCTGCAGGAAAATCTCCCACTGATCTCCTTCATCAGAAAAATCTGAATGAGTGCATTCAATTTTTTTTTCAATTTTATTTGTATAGCCCAAAATCACAACAACAGTCATCTCGATGGGCTTCGAAGTAAAACATGACTCCTTGTTAGCAGCGTGTCCTAAGAGTTCCTTAAGAAGTCTCCAGCTTGTTCAGAACGCAGCAGCTAGATTGTTAGCTGGAACTAGCAGAAGAGATCACATCACTCCTGTGTTAGTTTCACTTCACTGGCTCCCAGTTGATTCTAGAATCAAGTTCAAGATCCTCCTGTTAACCTATAAGGCCTTACATGGACTGGCCCCATCCTATATTAAGGACCTCATAGTCCATTACCATCCAAACAAAACACTTCGCTCGCAAAATACAGGACTGCTTGTGGTTCCTAGAATTAGTAAAAGTACGGTTGGAGGTAGAGCGTTTAGCCACCAAGCCCCTGTCTTATGGAATAAACTCCCAGCTCATGTAGGAGAGGCTGATTCCGTTTCTACATTCAAAGTTAGACTGAAAACATTCCACTTTGGACAGGCTTATTTTCAGACTAGTTAGTATTCAGAGATTATTTAACTTAATGTTAATGTGTTTAAATTAAACTTAATAACAATAACTATTTGTTTTAAAAGGCTGCTAGAAGTTGAAGCTGGGGTAACTATGGTGCTCCGGGATTCTGTCCTCTTTTCTCTTCTACCCTTCCTCTCTCCTCTATTTTTGCTCATCATTTATCATTTAGTTTTCCATGCCTCTGTTTGGTACAGTGCGATTAATGTATTGTCCCTCTTTTCCTCTCCCCTCCTGGGGAGTGGGAGTGCTTCCAGACTCCAGTTGGCTCATCCGTGCTCCAGTTCCTGACCGTTTACCTCGCCTTTGCTCCTGCTCCTACACCTGGCTGTGGATCCTGCCTCTGGCTCATCTCTGTCTCATCTCTGCTCTGTACCTGACAGAGTACCTCGTCTCTGCTCCCGCTCCTACACCTGGCTGTGGTTCCTGTCTCCGGCTCGACTCGCGCCTTTGACTGTCCCCCCAACCACAGCTGGATTAAGCTCGTCTGCTGGACTTTATATATGTATTTGTAGTGTTAGATAAGTTAATTCTTCTCTAAGAGATCTGGTAAATCGCCTGTCCGTCCTGGGGGAGGATCCCTCCTTCATGTGGGCACCCCTGAGTGCATGAAGCAGCTGTACAGATTTGTGTGTTTAGCGCTGACCGTCCCCATGTTCACTGCGTCTTTGGAGCGGACATTTTCGTCTCTAAACCGAATTAAAATCTACGCAGAAACACAACTGGACAGACTTGGTTCTCAGCACTGGCCTTGATGGAAGAGAAAAGGACTTCTTGACGGAACTGAAGTGTGATAATCTACATGACAGGGGGATAGAACTGTTTTTGAGGAAAGAGAGGAGGATGGATTTTGTCTTTAAATAGTGAGTTTTTAAAAATTAAATTAAATTAAATTTATACTGTATTCATCCCTCAATGGGGAAATTCTTCTCCGCATTTGACCCATCCCCTGGGGATGGGGGGCTGAGCTGCAGCTGAACCACGCTCGGGAGGCAGTAGTGTTGCCTAAGGACCCCCACTGGGTGATGTTAACTGCTCGCCATTGATATGGTAATTGCCCCCCAGTACCATTTCTTATTCCCCTCCGGGAATCGAACCCTGGATTCCTGCATGGTAGCTTGTCACCTTACCAACCGAGCCACCCAGCCCCAAAGTGATGAGTGAAATGATAAATATCATAATAAATAATATCCCAAATTTATGTGGTTGTTTGTTTCCATGTTTTTGCAGGCTGTGGTTGTATATATTTGTTTACTGTTTTTTTTTATTCAGTTTATTTGGAGGCATAAAAATGTTTAATGAGTGTTAGGTCAAACTCTCACGGTGCCTCTGTCAGCCTACCTCCCCCCTCCTCCCTGCTCTGCTGATTGGAACCAGCTGCCCTTCATCACCTCGTCACCTGCAGACCTTCATAAGGAGATCCACTCCAGCATTCTACGCCAGTCCGTTACACTCTCCGGTGCTTATGCCTGGCCTCAAGCTAAGTCACGGCTTTCCTAGTCAAAGCTTCGTACTTACCTCCTCTTGTGATACGCCTTCAGATCCTCTCCTCCACGGTTGCCGCTGGTTCCTCCACGCCTCTCGCTGCTCAGGCCACGCAGTTCTCTTCGCTGTTTTCTGGATCGCTAGCTGCAGTGTCCTCCCTCGCTCCTTCGCAGCTCGGTGTATTCCCAAGACGCTCATCCGGACTCTCACCGAATCTACGTCTCATTCTCACCTGCAATCAGCCACGGAACATCAGCTCTTGGACTCTATTCTTATTATTAAATTATCAACTTTCTCCCTGAGTCTGAGTCTTCTTCCGGGTTTCAGCAACTGGGTCTGCAATCGACGTCATGACACAAATTGATGTTTCAAGTGATTTTATTTTGAAACAAATAAAATTAGAAAAAGAAAAAAAAACACAAAAGTAAAAAATAAAAATTCTAAAGTAAAAATTATTAAAGTACATCCTGTTAAATTTGAGAAAAAATGAATTAAGGTAAGTAAATAAAAAATTAAGAGAGGGAAAAAGGGAAGTGCACGGCGGCAGTTGGCGCGGTGTCAAAGTCCCAGCTGTGTGCACCAGAGCCGGAGCTTTTTGGATGAGGTGCGATCGTGAAGCGTGGAGATTCTGTTGGAATGAACGCGCACAGACGGGGGTTTCCAATTCAAGCCAAAGATTTATTACCCTAACAATATTTCTTTAAAGGATATCCAGGCTCAATCAATTTCCCTGAATGCCTTTTATTTAAACAGGGCTCACAGCAGAAACACAAAGAAAAGAGCACTGTTTCTTTCCCTGCCCAGGGATTTATACAATTTATGGATGATTATGTAAATGCAGAGAGGAGGGTGCAGAATCTGCCTGGTCAGTGGTCTCCACCGCTCCCAAGGCCATTAGCTGTCACGTAACCATCTGCACAGAGAGAATCCAGAACACAAACTACAAAGAGCCTTACCCCCACACCATGAGTGCCTGGCACCCACCTCCTCAACCTGACCTCCCATTTGTCTGCTCCTCTAAACTGCAGTGGGGGCCTCTCACATGTATGGCATACATGATCTGCAGCATCAACAAAAAAACCTTCACAATAACTTTTAACATATAAACAACTAAAAAAAAAAAAATTATCATTTTCTTCTGTATTGGTCTCACAAAAAGAGCAATTATTTTCTTGAAAACCAAAACGTACGTTGTTAGGAATAGTTAGAAACTGCCTTTAACTTTTATTACACTAATGGTTTAAACTTAATTCACTGAGCATGTATTGTCATCTCAAAATTATATTGCATCCTAAGACAGCACAGCCAAACTATTGTTCTCACAGTTCATTCTCATGGGTCCAGCTGTTCCTCGTGGTTTCATCTTGTACTTTTATTCCTTCTTCCTCTGGAGATCTCACTCACATCATCAGTGAGGTCAAGGCCCTTTAATCACAAATTTCTTCTCAGATGACTGACGCCTACTGGTCTGGGTTCCCACTTTATTGGTTTACTTCTGGTGGAGTGTACTGATAAAACTAGTCACTCCGGTCCTCTGTATGTTGTTTTTCTTTTTTTCTTTTTTTTTTCTTTTCGTCACCTGTTTGATTCCATGTGTCAAATGAATGATCGCTGTCAGGCCGACTCTATCAGCATCATGCCTGACCTAATTCGCATCCGCTTGTGGTTGAAATTGGTCTTTACAGATTTATTTTATTGTTTTTCTTTTGTTTGATTTGATTTTTTTTAATTTTCTTTATTTCTTAATTTGTTTCTTGTTCTATGTAACTTTAATTAATGATTTTGTGCCGAGGTTTGGACTGGTGATGCATGCGTATCCTTACGGATGACTGCTGAAGGGCACAGAGCCGTTGATGAGTTTTGCCCTCCCTGACTGCTCACTGAAGGTTTCATACAGATGGTATAAGTTTAGCCCTGGAGGTTTTCGCATCAACACTCATGTATCACCTACCACCTCTGATATGCTCATTTATTCACGTTGATTTTATGTTTTCTTTTGAATTTACCTGTACCTCTAAACTTTTGTTTTCGATGCAGAGCCAATATGCTGCCTATACTGAAAATCTTTCAGTATAGGCATGATGATGATGAGAAGTTTTCTGCTGACTTTACACATATAATTTTGATATGACAAACAGGGGGGTATGTTAGGAATAGTTAGAAACTGCCTTTAACTTTTATTACACTAATGGTTTAAACTTAATTCACTGAGCATGTATTGTCATCTCAAAATTATATTGCATCCTAAGACAGCACAGCCAAACTATTGTTCTCACAGTTTCTCCTCATCCTCCCTTTTTCTGTGCATGTTTTCTGCTGAGCAGGCCTCAGACTTATCTTCACTTTAGCCTTGGAGCTTCCCTCCAGCAGTAACCTGTGGGCGTGATTTTCACACGAAGATCCTCAGACCATCTTCTGAATATGCAAATGCAGGGTTTTTATACCAAAGCCCATCCCTGAGCTCGTTGGTTCGGACTTTGAATGTACCATGTTCATGTCTGTCCCCTTCGTGTTTGTGCGAAGTAAAACCTCCACAAAAGCTAAGTAACTGTCTCTGAGTCATTATTCATTTATTTCTGTGTGCTGGAAACTGAAAAGGGAACGAACCAACCTAATATTATTTTTATTTATACAGTCCTTTCTAGAAAATCCAGTTTCCTCACATACGTGTAACATTTCCTTGCAGTGGTGAACATGATTGATGATATTTGACAAACTGTCATCTTAACTTGCATACTTTTACTCCTTTGTGTAATACTGTGACATTGAATTGCTTTTGGAAGATGTGGGAAACAGTTTTCTAACAGACAGACAAAGATCGTTTGAAAGTTTTGAATTAACCGATTGACCATCAAGTAACAGAGATGGAAGTTGAACTTGAATATTATGTACCAGGCTGGAGGACATTCAAATCAAATGCTGAGGGACTGTTTTTATCACGTTGTATTGTTTTCTATCATTTATTTTAAACACACTAGAAAGTTTCAAACTAGATAGAATAGAATAGAATAGAATGCCTTTGTTGTCACTGTGCACATGTACAATTTGCATCATACGCGTATACAATGAAATGAAAAAAAGCCGCTCACTATTCAGTGCTAACATGCATAAAAAATAATTTCACAGAAATAATAGAATAATAAAATTATTTCACAAAAATGAAGAATAACATAATGTTCCCATTATCATTCATATTGTGTAAAAATGACCAAATGCCATTAGCAATCTAGTTTTTGTAAAATATTGATTTGCTCCTACAAAAAATATACCAACAGTTCCATATGGGAGTGTTGTGTGTGCCACAGTTATGTTTAAATATGAGTTTCTTGTACAGTAACAGCCGCTAATGATGAACTATTGTCCTTCCATTTTTTAATGCCTTTCTCCAATCAGCTGTTTGGTTCTCCAGTTGAAACTTCCAGAGAGCCTGTTTTCTTAGTTTCTAAGAAGTTGCGAAACAGTCCTGGCAGCAACATGAAAACGCTCCTGGAATCCTGAAAAAAGCTGTGTCTGATCAGTTGCTCCACGCCCACAGTCAGCTGCTCATTTGACTCCCAGCTTCCTCCTTTGAATGAAGGAGGTGACTGACTGAGGTTTTTAGGAAAAATGAAACTCTGTGCGGCGAGGGAGTTAGAAAGGACACTAACCCCACAGTGAACAGGACACAGCCAACTGACAGGAGGTAAATATTTACTCTACATGCAGGTTTTTTAGATGAAAGCTCAGCACAGCTTTCAGATGTTGGTAATTATTCAAACTGCAGTTTGGGGGTTGTTCAGTCTGTCACGGGTGATAGATAAAGATTTACTGATATAGTATAATGTTTTAAAGCATATGAATGACTTTTAAAAGTAACATAATTTGCATATATTTCAGATGCTGCATTTGCCATTTTGATTTCTAAAATAGTTATTTTTGACGTAGTACTTAAGTAATTCATCTTTGGCATGTGCTTTATTGATACTTTATGATTCTTAATTCTGTCTGATAAAACCTAGGAACCGGATATTGATAAATCATGTAATAAAATGGTTATAGTATAACGGGGTGGGATTATATAAGTTCGCTTCCTTCCACTCCCTTTCAAGCAATATTTATTAATTATGTCTAATTATCCTAAGTTTGATTAGTTACTGTATGAATGTATAACTGATGATTATATTGCTTTTGTGTATTACTTCTATGTGATTGCTTGAAATAAACCATTTCAAATCAAATCAAATCAAAAGATCATGTCTTTCTGGTGTTGAGGTCAAAATCAGGCTGTAATTCAGTTGGTAACATGTTGGTGTTAAATAAGTGTGCAGGTAAAATCTGAAAATGCGAGACTTTGATCTTTCAAGATTTTCTTTTAGACAAAAGATGTATTTCTATGTAAATCCTGTGCAAATCTAAAAAACATCCAACATTCAAAAAAATGTTTTTTGACCAGATTTTAGAAAATCCTAAACACAACATTTTTAAAGCCATTAGTTAAAATTACAGTTTAAATCTAAAAAACCTAATTAAAAATGTCGATTAAATTTAAAACTGTGGCAAAAGTTCTAATTTGCCAGTCTAAACAGTAAGCAATATTATTTTTCATGACAACACAGCTATAGTTCCGACATTTTGGTGTGTATGTGAGGCATGTAAGCTACTTTTGAGACGACTGTGTCTTTTAAAACCTCTCTCTCTCTCTCTCTCTCTCTCTCTCTCTCTCTCTCTCTCTCTCTCT
>CM074505.1:26103734-26120332 GCA_037389245.1 Oryzias sinensis | reverse complement strand
TGGAGGTTCTGGAGAAGCTGTTAGAAGAGCAGAAAGTCACATTTGGGCTGCAGCACAGACTTGTGGTTTCACATTTAACATGACACCTACAGTACTCCATCTGTGCTGCAGCAGAGCTCTTTCTGCAGCTTCCCCTCAGTCCTTCTGGAAAAATCTGTCAAGTTAACCAGGAAACATGAATTTTTATTCTTTTTGATGTTTAATATAAGAACCTGAGGTCTTCCACTTAAGATCTCCTTAGGTACCTCTGGAAGAGATTTCCACTGATGTTCCTTCTCTTCTGAGTTATATCTGGACTCATATTTCTCTTTCTCTGCGATCATTGCTCGCTTCAAGGTGCATCCCATCATCCCCTGATGAATCAGTAACCCCTGATAGGTGGTTCTTTTGGTCCAGCCACAGTGACAGACCTGGAGGCTCGGGTCAGGAACATCTAGGCTTTCTGTTCAAAATATAAAACATGTTTTCAAAACCAGTTCCCTGCTCTCATTTTTTTTCCTTGTTGAAAAATCTTCACACATTTTAACTAACCAATTTTGACAACGCAGTCAACATCCAGTGTTGAGTTCCACTGAATGTTCTTTTCACACAAGTACTGCTGCTGGTGTTCCATCACCCTCATCCCTTTCGGAGTGCATCCCATCTTGCCCTGGTGGATCCTCAGGCCTCGATAGGAGGTGACTTTGGACCAGCCGCAGCAGGGACACACCTGGAGGCTCATATTACTACAGAACAGAGCACAGCTATCAAACGGAGCCTCTCCTCCTCTTCCTCCTCAAACACGCGAGACTCTGCTGTCTGCAGGGCAGATTACACACATGAATCACACATGCTAATGTGCTGGACTGGTCCTGATCATTACCTACTTTCAAATGTCAGTAAAACAAACATGAAAATACTTTATAATGACACAAATCTGATTTATATTTTACATGGTAAAACAATTAAGAAATTCCCTTGAGTAGCTGTTTGACGAAGACAAAACTTGCATAATACAGCAGCATGATTTCTTTAAATGAAATAGCAACACGCTAAAAAGAAGGTTATTCAGCAATGTCTAGCTGGGAAATAAAAATGTTTTTTCTAGATATTTACCATCTGAAACAGGATTTCCATTTTTAAAGGAAATAGGAAAAAAGTCAAATGTGGTATTTCTGTTTCCCTAAAGGTCAGAATCCTGCATAGGTTTATGCTGAAAGCCTCTTCTGCTTTAAAGAAACATAAAGCTCGACTGAAAAAGCAGATAATGCAATAATTTCAGGTCTTTTCTGAGTGTTAAACTTGAGAGGCCTCATGCCTACTTTTGACTTATAAATTTCATAGTTTATTTCCTTTACAGAAAAGTGACTGTTTAAAAAAAATATCCACTGGCAGGCACAGTGGTAGAGGGCTGATAGTGTGGGTCTTTTAAGCAGTCTCAGTGACGGGGAAAAGCTTGGATGAAACAGGAATCAAAACAGAACTCAGTTAGTGGGTCAGGACAAGAAAACAATTAAAAATAGCATTTCCTGTGAACATGCATATGTGTGAAGATGCTTAGATAAAGCACTAAAGGCATCTAGAGACTAATCAAACATTTTAGGTTTGCACAAACAAGATGCACTTATATATCATTCATCTTTATTTATTAAAGTAATAGCCTTGTACAAAGTATGAACATGGTTTAAGACATCAAATAGTTTCAATAGAATTCAGACAGCTGAGTGAAAAATGACACAAAAAAGAGGTTGCAACACATGGGGTCTATGCCACTGTTCCAATGGAGATGTGAAAACAAACAGAACACCTATACCTAGTCTGAAATACATGAAAGTTTCGTGAGTCTTAATTCAAAGTCATATACAAGAATAGAATTTAAAAAGGAATTTTGTAATTGACAATTCAATATACAATTCAGGCTTGGAATATGTAAAAACATTTTGCAATTTAGAATTCAATATTAAAATTTACAATTCAATCAGACAATGAATAAAATATATATAATATATTAAATCAAATCAAATTCAATTGCATTTTAAATTGTCATGGGTTTTTTACATCACAATTCAAATTAAATTCACATATTAAAATTTAATATTAAAAAATGTAATTTCAATACATGGTTTGCTTTATATTCATTTCAAACTGACTTAAAATCTTTTGCATTGAAAAACACAATGCCGCTTTTGTGTCAAATTTCAAATGAAGTTGCAAAGCAGCGCCCCCTTGGTGTAATGCATTTTCATTGGCATAGCAGCTTTATGTGTGTCAAATTGAAATGCTAACTGTCAGACTCTTATCAGGGCGGGGCCTACCGCCTTCATAAATCTGATAAATCCCGCAGAGGGTAAATCCTCAAGCAGGAGATGAACGAGCTTTCCTCCTCTCAGCTCCAAACATGTTTTTTATTGAAACCAAACATTTTGTTTTGTCTCCTACATATCCGATCATGAGGGTGCATTTTTAAGCATACTGTAAAAATGATATTATATACAACATGTCTGCAATTTATCTATCTAGATTGAAACAGATGAACACACACACTTTTACACAGCATAATAAAAACATACATACATAAGTCTAACTGTATACAACTTAGACTCGGTGATGAAGATTTTTTCTTTAATTTCAAAGTGGATGCTAACAACCGGACTTCTAAGGTGTGACGGATAAATAAGCAAAATTAAACGACGGAACCATCATAAAACAGGTGTTTTCTAAATGTAATATAAATGTGAGTCCACCTTGTGTGCCACTTTATTATCTGCGTGTGTGAAACAATGGAGAGTCAGTCACCACATGTTATTACACAAACCGCCTTCAGCTATGTAAGAACATCTATCTAAAATAATCCGGATTTGGAGGAAGAGTCCTGTTTATGTCCGTAAACAGCAGCTTTATGTTTCTTTGAAGTCAAAGGCTCTTCTTCGGTTTTCTCACTGGCTCTATCCTCCCCAAAGAAACTTTCCAAATATGCTTTATTGTTTGGCATTTGTTAGCTTTTTAACTTTGGGCTACTAGCTTAGCAGAGAAGCTGCTTTAAGTCACGGGACCAAGACGTATGTGATGAACAGAATCCAGGACTTTTTTTTTCCGTGGTGCAGCGGTAGGGCGGTCGACCCATGATCGTAAAATTGTAGGTTCGATTCCCGCCTTGCACACCCATGAGTCGAAGTGTCCTTGGTCAAGACACTGAACCCCACCTTGCCTCTGGAGGTAGGCGGGCGCCTGTGTTTGGCAGCGGAGCGACCACCAGTGTGTGAATGTGTGTGTGAATGTGTGTGTGACTGGGTGAATGGGTCTGTGACTGTAAAGCGCTTTGTCCTTGTAGGAAGAAAGGCACTATATAAGTATACGCCATTTACCATTACCAAAATAAAACTTCCTTACGGATGAGAAAATAAACAAAACGTAAATAATCTGTTATCGTATTTCTTTTTATTTTCTGTCTGTGGCGGGTACCAAGTTACCGGTCCGTGGCTCGGGGTTTGGGGACCACTGTCTCAAGGACACAGCAGCCCTAAATATGTGCTCTAAAAAACTTTTTTAGAGCTGCAACCCATCAGTTGCAGTTGTAGTCACAAACACAGAAGCTAATTCATTAGCAGATAGCGCATTCCCTTCTCTAACCTCCAACACCAAATAATTCCATTTGTTAGTCTTTTGTATTTTGGCTGACCAAAGGAAGATTTATCAAATTTATGAAGCCGGCAGGTGAGAGTCTGACAGTTTGCATTTCAATTTGAAATTTGACACACAGGTTGTATCCAACTCCTTCACTACTCACTAGGGGTGTAACGGTACATGGAGTTGCATTGAACCCTTTTGGTACGGCAATTTCGGTTCAGTTCACTTTTGTACCAGTTCGGTACTTTTTTTTTTTGCTTTCCCAAATGTATTAACTTTGCACCAAGGCCGAACTAAAGTTAGCCATGTATTACCGCCGAGATGCTATTGAGTGACGGAGGTGACAGTAAGCATGTCAACATGTGGCTAATGCAGACGCGAGGCCAGAGATGAGGACCCCCTAATGTCCTTACGCTCTCCTCTGTGGGAACACTTTAGCATTGTTTTCAGCATCAATGAAGGGAAAAAACAATTGGATAAGTCTAATGCTGTTTGTCGACATTGTTACACAAATATAGCGTATGCCACAAGTAACACATATGATCTCATAACGCACTTAAACGGCATCACCCACTGTAAGAATCGGGTCTACAAAAAAAAAACCTGCATGTTTTTTTTTTCAGGCCAGTGTTAAGTATCCAAAGTTTTTGGTTCCTGATAGCTAATAGGTGTATTATTTTATATAGCAAATCACCTACATACACTCTAAAAAGAAAAAAGTTTATCCAACCTAATTGAATCACTTAAATTGGTAACACCTAATTGAATTAAGTTTATTCAACTTAAATTTTTATGTCTATCCAACTCAATGTGACACATTGATCTAACTTAAATGAATCCTTTCAATTGGTAACACCTAATTGAATTAAGTTTATTCAACTAAAATTTTTATGTTGATCTAACTTAAAGAAATTTTCTTTTTTGTATATACAATTTACATTGACACATTTTTCTAGAGTTTCCATTAACGGGCCTGATAATTTTCATATCAAAGACATGAATGGCATTACAAGGCAGGAGCTCACATGTCACGAACTCTGTCTTTAATTTGGGACTTGGGGAGTTATACTGCACAAGGGGGTTGGTCATCATCCTCTACCAAGCTCTACAGTTTAGTTCAAACAGAGTAGAACAGCTAGACAATAAAACCCATGGACAAAAACTCACACTCTGCCCATATAGGCAAAGAAAATGGTATCCCATAAATCCTTGCGCTGCCTTACATTATGACATCATTACGCATTGACAACTTCACACCAAAGTTACACCAACTTAATTGAATTAAGTTGATTGAAAGTAAAATAACTATGTCAGACAACTACGTGTTATTTTTAAGTTGAATTAACTCAGAAATATTATTTGTTTTCACCAAACTAAATAATTAAGTTAGAACGTAAAAAGTGCATCTTTCCAACTACAGCCCAAATACTCTTTTTAGAGTGTAGGTCAATTTTATTTATTGTTATATAAAAACAATAAATGCATTTTGCAAGTAATTTTTTTTACTTTTTCTGTACCGAAAAAATAGTAAAAATGTACCGAACCGAGTCCTATGAAATACTGAACCGAACCGAATTGAGATTTTAGTGTCATATTACACCCCTACTACGTACTGCATTTTGCAGTGGTGTCCAAATCTACAATTCCAAAATCCAGTGCCCTAGAAATTTCCAAGAAGTGTCTGCAAAAAACCAGTGTTCATCGATGCTCACTAGATTGGCGAAAATAGACCAAAATGCATTGCGTCTGAACACATTTTGCCCAAAAAATGTGTTTCAATGTATTTTTTTAATAAACCATTGACGTTTTTTTCTTAACAAGACAGTGAATAAATATTTGTGGCAACACGATCATATCAATTATATTTTAACTTTGTGAAATCGATGACGTCATATCAGCCATTAATAAAAAAAAAGTAGTGGGCATGGTGTCCGAATTGCTTTTAAAATTCAGGGCATGACATTGTTTTTTAGTAGTTAGGGTTTAGGGTGGGAATTCAGACACAGCCCATATAAAACCCAAATGAAAATGAATTACAACAAGGGGGCGCTGTTTTGTAATTTCATATTAGTTTTGACACAAAAACAGCATGGCGTTTTACAATGCAATACATTATAACTTACTTTACAATGAATTTAAAACAAACCATGTATTGAAATGTCAATTTTTAATACTGCATTGTAAATAGCAAAATGCATTTTAAAAATAAAAGGTCAAATTGCATATTGACTTGTGAATTGTCATTTGAATTACGAGAAACCTTTGACAATTTTAGATATAATTGATTTTGTTTTATTACTGAATTGTAAATAGCGATGGTTTCACTTAAGGGTGTTACGATTAGTCTATGAATCGACTATGATCCAACCAGATCAATCAGTCTGAGGCAGAATCGAATCGACTTTTACCATAAAAAAATTGTTTGAAAATAGGATAAATCGAAAATCCAGATGTCTAAGTCAGTGAATCGAATTAAATCGGATCATTCAAACAACTAACCATCGACTATAAATTTGACCATCAACTACAAGTTATATGAGGAGAATTGTTAATGATTTTGTTACACCCTTAAAAGCTCTAAAAAATACCCTAAAAAAAAGTCTTCAACTGCTCTGTGAGTCCACAGCTACCTCCCTTTTTCACTTAATAGCCTTATTGTCTTCATATATTGCAGAAATCTATTATTTTGTATTTTAAATTCAGCATCTTAGTAACTACCGTCAGAATTCACTGGAAACATTTGTAGGATTTTTTTTTTAAACATATAGTTTAAAGTTTGTTCTAAATGTTTCACTTCAGTGAGTTTCTGGCTGTGATGTTGGACTAAAATCTGTTTAACAAACGTGTCAGAGAAAAAGATGAGTCTCACCTTCGCGCTCTCATCCTGCAGCTGCCGCGATTCAAACGGTTCTCCTCCAGCCCTGAAACAACGAGGATGCTTTCACTTTCGTTTCTGACAAAAGAATACATTCGCGCGCCTTCTCCCGCGTGCTGCTTACTCATCTTTCACGTGACTCAGAACCTGTCAATCAAAACCACCGAAAGTTTGGTTTGTGATGTTTAATCGGAACTTTGACTTTTTGAAATAAAAATATTTAATCATTTTACTTGAAAGCAATTAATTACGACTTTAAACACTGTTCTACAATGGCATTTATTTTATCTTTATCCTCTGAATTGTCACAATTCTATAAGTAAAGTTAAGTTAAAGTTAAGTCTACCCCACCCAAGCATATGTTTCTCATAATTCAAAATAAAAGTCAAAACCAGAAATGCTTTTTCCGTTTCACAATAATAAAGCTGCGTTCGTTGACCGCTTTTTCTTCTTCAACAGCGCTTATTGTGTCACAAAATGATAAAGAAAATGGTATTTGACATTTTTTAGCAAAAGTGTAGCAAAATTAAATTAGAAATATCTAATTTTACAATTAAAATTGATTAACAGAAATGCTTTTTCATTTTCACTTTGTAACTGCTTTAACTGACTCAAAAATAAAATTAAAAATCAATCCTCCAAAATGCTTTTTCATTTTGTACTTTAACACCGCTCATTCTGTGATGTAATTAAAGTGATAATGCAAAGACAGGATAGCATTTTCGTTTTCACATCCACTGCGCATGAATTGTAGAATAATTTATTTCCAGTTAGCAATTCCAGGCGGGAGGCAGGGCGATGATGTCAGTGTCCACTCAGTGTGGCGCTCCAGAGAAGGCTTTGGAGCGCAAACAGGACCGGCCTGCTGCTCAATGCGATTGAACAATGTGTCTGAACAGTGCAGCCGGGTTCGTAGCGTCGTGTTTGCAGTGGGGGGGGTGTGCTTTGTTATAGCGTGCGCTACCGAGGAGACTTCGACGTGCTCTCCGTCCCGCTGCTCTGGCTAATAGAGCTGCCGGACTTAGCCAAGATGCACATTGCGGCATTGCCCGCATGGATTTTAACTACATCCAAAGCTAAATGATATCGTTAGCACGTATTAGCCAATCTTAACCCTTCTTCCGGGTCTGTGGGTCCAAGAAGAAAGCACTGACTGCATGGATAAAAAAAAATTATGAACAAACAGGCACTTAATAATAATAATAATAATTAATAATAATAATTAAAGTACAATCATCTCCTGCTGTTTCCCACTGGTTTTGTTGTTCTAGGACAGTTGAAGCTTCCCTCAACAGCTCTAACACAGATTTCACCATGCTTATCTTTCTAGCCTCTGACAAAATTTCTGAACCTCTTGGTCCACACTCTTCTGTTCTTGCTGAGGAGCGCCCGTAGTGCAACTGTGGGGTGGTCAATCCTCTGATCGGAACATTGCTTGATTCCTGCCTTGCACACCCATGGGTTGAAGTGTCCTTGGACACTTCAACTGAACCCCCACCACTGAACCCCACCTCGCCTCTGGAAGTTTGGTGGTAGTGTTTTGGCAGCGGAGCCACCATCACTGTGTGTGTGAATGGGTCTGTGACTGTGAAGTGTTTTGGGCCTTCCAGGAAGGTAGAAAGCGCTATATAAGTATACGCCATTTACCAATTTTTGCTTCTTTGAAATACATTTTATATTTATTTTTTTCTGTTAAAATTCAGTGAAAACTAAAAATTTAACTAGACTTCGAGTTCCAAGTAATATCACTATTTAGCTTTTATTTATTTACTTTGTGAGGTAATATTGATTTAGTCATACTTTCCATTTCCTTAAAGTAGACATATTTGGATTCCACTCGTGTTTTTAACATTTTTCAATCAATCATGGGCCAATTTTGAATTTCACACAGTTGGAGTTTCCCATCCTTAGCCTGTTGATTAAATGTATTTTTCTTTCTCCCTGTAATCAGTTCTCATCAGTCTCACCTGTGAACCATGTGACTGCTGCTTCTGTTCACTCAGTGCCAGTTTGTTTGCTCTGTTTTCATGTTACTGTGAGTGTCAGAATGGATTCCTGAAGAGTACCACTGTGTTGAATTACTGTGAAGTTTTTATTCCCCTCTTTTTCATTTTGTTTTTTTTTGGTCTTCTTTTTTGATCTGGCCTGGGGGGGTATTCCAGGAAGCATGTTTAAACTAGCCTGACTTTAAGCCTGAACTCTGGCTGAAATCCGCCTGAACTTGCTTACTCTGGGTATGTCGGTTCCAAAAGACCGGATATGAGTTAGCGTAATTACGCTCGACTTGGTAACCCTGGGTTAACGCACGGTATATAAAGACATTCTCAATAGATCGCCGATTTCTGGAGTCACCACGGAAACGCGTGGAGAGAAAAAAAATAGAAAGCGCAACACTTGAGACGGAAGTGAGACGGAGTCTGAGATTTTAATGACGGCAGATAAAAATTATAAGTCCATCAAAAAAGTAACACGGCTGAAAAATAATTTAAATAATTTAGTTAAATTAATTCAAACTCAATAATTGTTTATACAACTCAAATTTACGTATTTATCTAACTAAATGTCACATTACTCCATTAATCTTTTTTCCATCTTAATTACTTATATTTCTTGAACTTTCATATGTCTAAGTTTGAGCCGGCAGATATGCTCATTTTTATAACAATAAAAAGAACGGAAAAGAAATGCACGGAGTGCAAAAACTCATTAAAGTATATTTTGTCACTGACATAATAGGTTTGGGTAGTAGGGGTGCTATATAAACTCATCATCCTTTCCTTTACTCTCACTCATGGTGCAGAGACGTAAGCATAGTAGGACAAAATAGCTTGGCAAAACACGGTGAAACACAGTAAAATAGCTATACAACTAAACACATTTTGTAAAGAACCCACACTTAAACCCAAATCCGTCCAGAAAGGCAAAGGGAATGATATCCCAGAATCCCTTGCGGTGCCGATCTAACAGCAGCATCAAAGTTACACCTACTTAATTAAATTAATTTGAACGAAAGGAAAATAATTGTCTGAAAACTACGTGTTATTTTAAAGGTGACCTAACAAAAAAATGATTTATCTTACCTGAAGCAAATAATTCAGTTAAATCAAAGTAAAAAAG
This sequence comes from Oryzias sinensis, assembly GCA_037389245.1. Lineage (NCBI taxonomy): Eukaryota > Metazoa > Chordata > Actinopteri > Beloniformes > Adrianichthyidae > Oryzias > Oryzias sinensis. Next base: position 26,110,734 of record CM074505.1, on the reverse strand, counting down.
TTTCTCTTTCCAACATCCATATGTGGTCTTATCACCCTCTCATGGTGGAAAAAGTATTATCTGAGCTTCTTCATCCACTAAATCATCTTCAAATGGACACGCCATGCTGCTTCACCTCTCTGTAAATAAACTAAGCTTCAACTAAACCTGCTCCAGACCAGGTTATGTTCAGAGCATGAGTTGCCATGGTAACTTGACCTACCCTGAAACATACCTCCATTTCTGGAACTGAAAGCTGAGGTTATCAACTTCCTTAGCCTCAAACTTATCGTGGGAGCTAGCATAACCTGCTTTCTGGAATACCCCCCAGGTTGAGATTTCAGTATTCTTGTTTTGGCGAGTTGTTCTTAAGGCATTTTGATTTATGGGACTGCTCACATCAGGACAGGATAAATGGGATCCTGTTGTTTAGAACTAGTTCTGTGGAGAAAATCTCTCCCTGTTTGGACTTTTCCCCTTTTTTACCCGCCTCTGAGGATGAACTTTGAAGTCCTTTTGTTTCAAGCTATAAGCATAGATTCTGCCAGGTTTTGTTTTCTTAAAGATTGCGTTATCACTTTCTCCTATATTCGGTTTGTTTACTGTTTTCCTCTCTAATTACACCCAAAAATTGCAGTTTGAACTGAAAAATGTCTTTCAAACTGTTCCACAAACTGCACATGGACTGGGTCACAGCAAAGACACTCTACTGAAATACAGCCGTTTTATTAAGCTAAGCTCTAACTTTAAGCTTTTTAAAAGACACCTCATTTTCCAGTTTTTTTAAATATATATATTAAACCTTTAAGCAAAATTATTAATTAAAAAACCCCAAAAGTTTTCCAAAATTCTTAAAATTAAAATGTAACATTATGGAATAAAACATCCAGTGTTTGAGGTGAACACAAAACTGATTTTAATTGGAAGAAAACAAGTTTATTCATCAAAATAAATTTAACAAAAAAAAGTGACATTTGTAAGGGAAAGCACAACACATAGTAAGCAGGAATACAACCTGATCTATTCCCAATAAATCTCATTAAACCAGCCTGCAAGAACATCACAAACTTCACATCAGTTGATTGGTTAAGAATAACATGAAATTAGCTCTGTTCAAAAAATAAAAACGGGATGAATAAAACTCTTTTGTTAAATGCTTTCACCTCTTTGCTACCACATTCACCAAGTCATTGTCAAACCTGAGAGTGCACATTTAGCCTAACTAAGTTCATGTGAGGATTTGGAAATGTAAAAGCAATCATCAAACATTATATCTAAGCAACTGAGCAAAAGAGTAAAACTCCTCACCACAAACTTTATTCTTTTGTTTAAACTCTGAAAGTTTATACCTTCAAAGAAAAATAAGGCCAGTATTATAAAATGAAAACAAAGATTTCATTGCGATTGATTACGTAGCAGATTACTACGTAAATTTGGCAAACTGACCACATTTTGCACAGTAGATTGTCAACAACCAATCAGGATGAAGAACACAATACATCCTTGAGAAAACAAAGCATTTAAAATTGCTGTAAAAATAAGCAAAACAGCAAGACTGTGACAGGTAACCAGAATATTGCCAGGACCCTCTGTAATGTAAAGTATATCTGCAGTAACCAGTCTTCTTTTTTACTGAAACATGTTCTGGTCATGGATGTGCCTCAATCTCACTCAGTCTCATCCTCACAAACAGACATGGAGCACCATTGCTTCCATTCAACATGCATTTCATTTTCACAATGTTTTAACTGCAAATAATCAAAGGTTGGTTGTTTTTCTCCTCCACTCTCACATGAGGACTGAAATACGGGTAAAGCTCTTCTTTGAAAGAGCACCCAGTGAAGGAGTAGATATGAGACTGAGCCCTGACATCATAGAAGGAGAGCAGGCCTTCCTCATAGTCCACAAACAAACCCACTTTGGTGGGTTTTTCTTTCAGGAACAGACTAAGCGGCATAGCCGTCATGGCTGCATACTTCTCCTCCTCATAATGAACCAGAACCCAGTAGCCCTTTTCAGGACTCAACATGAGTTTGCCTTTACGGCTGGCACCTCCTGTTGTGACACCCAGATCCCAGCCTGTCTTGTTGCCGACCTCCACCTCCCAGTACGACCTGCCGGAGGAGAAGGCGTTGAGCCCCAGAACGCTGCCGAACAGATCAAACCTGCCGGGAGAATCAGAAATTTCCTGGTCTTCTCCTGAGTCTAACACTTCTTTCCCGTCTTCAGAGAGAACAAGGCGTTTGTGAGCGGTGCTCGGATCCAGCTTTACGTACTCTGTTGAGTCCAAACTCAGAAATTATTTACAGAGAAATCTATGCTGGACATTATTTTATTAATTATGTGGATGACTAACCTCTTAATGTTGAAAGTCTCTTGAGCTCTGTGAGGCAAAGAAATATGTTTGAGTACTTGAGTCAACATTTTGACTGATGACTTTTGACCTCTGCAAACTCACCAATGGAGCTCAGTCGGTCCAGTTCCTGCTGAAACTGTTCAATCAGCGCCTCTGTGGTTTTTCTCATGGAGCCGAAGGAAAGCGTTGTGTTGAGCTGCACCTTCTTCCAGTCCTTCATGTCATCCTGGTTGGTGAGTGAAGGGTATCTCTGACAAACAGAAGCAGAGGAACAGCCTCACGCCACTGCTGGAAACAGCCGGCAGCATTACAGACCTAAAAATCCACCAGTCAAATTCAGTCCTACAACAAATTACATCATATCATTTATCAACAAGGAGGTCATCCTAAGCAGGAGCAGACAAACCATTTGATGCAGGTTAATTACTGATGTGAATAGGGACTGGAAATTGACCATGCCATCTCACAGCTTGGTCTGCCTGATGATGGTAGATGAGAAGGACAACAAAGAGCAACAAGATGCACCAGAAAAGCACTAAAGCAGCAGGAAAAGAATTATGTTATGAGAACAAAAGGAGGCCCTGCAACAGACAAGCCCCCTGTTCAGGGTGTACCCTGCCTTCACTTAACAGTATGTGGTCTGGCTCAAGCAACCCTGCAAGAATTGTAGAGCTGCTCCAAAATAAGTGGTTCTATATTCAAATGTCACTTGACCCTATTAAGATGTTTTTAATTGGAATAGCTTTTGATTTCAGTAAATATGAAATGCAGCAAATTTAATAAAAGACCATTTTCAGTTCTTTAGAATCTATCAAATGTTGTGGTACTTTGCCATGTGTAATATTCATCTAATCAGGTGATAAGGGCGTTTTTCTACACTCAATATAATTACACTGATTGAGACTAGAAGGAAAAAAAAATCACCTGGAGGAACAGGATGTGATCATCAAGCGCTGAAATGTTTTCCAGTTCAGAGACAGCAACTTGGAGTTTGTTGATCTCTGAGTCTAGCTCATCCTTTAACTCCTTGGCTTCTTTCTCCAGCAGGTGCCTCCGTTCTTTCAGTGGCTTCAACATTGCTGCCTGGGCGGCCTCCAGGATTTTAGACAGACTTGTGTAGATGGCTTCCACATCACACAACTCGGTTTCCAACTGGTCCTGTAGAAGGGAACATAAGCCCAAATGTATGTGCCAATGCCTGACAGAAATTAAAAGCTGCCCAGGACCGACAGAAAAGACCATATATGATCAAATTATTGATTAATGATTTCTAAACCCCGCACAGCATCACATAATTTTTTTTTATCAGTGTGTAAATGCTACATTGTGTTGAGTTTTCTTATTTCCCCCTTTTGCAGCTCACCATGCAAACTTTGAGAGCTGCATCAACTTCATCCACCTTTGCTCTTCTCATTGCAATCTTCTGTTCCAGCTCTGCTTTAGTGCATTGAAGTTGAGCCTGTGGAAGGAAAAGCATTTCTTTAAAAGATTTAACAAAGTTTTGGGGGTGTTAGAGTAAGTGTACTGTATTTAACTTGATCCCTTTAGTCATGAGGTTGCTGGAGCCTATTCAAGTTACTGTTACATACCTTACAAACTACTTTTTATTGTGGAACTTTTGTAACTTTTAATGAATGTTTTTTATTTAAAAGAGTGGAATCTGCTGCTTTATTGAGTAAGTACCTTCTTGTTGTGCCCACCAGGCCAAGTGGCAGTAGAAACATTAAACTTAATGTCTTCTACATCACCCAGACTGACATGAGAAAGAGCAGAGGGTTGTGGCCTGCAGCTTAGCACCTGGTCTGGTGCCACGAAAGACCACAAGAGGCCAAACACGTTCTCCTCCAACGGAACCCGGCCAGGACCAGGAGGAGCAGGGTTGTGAGATTTGGGAGGTAGTTAAGGGTTTGTGCCTCGACAGCCCAGAGATAAACTGTAACCATCTAGACTTGGAACATCAACTCACTGAATGGGAAGGACCTTAAGTGTATAAGAAGCTTATTGGTGCCAACCAGAGATATTTGTTCTCACCTCCATGCAAAATGTAGGCTGTAAACCCAACTACATGCGATGAGTTGGAGTCTTTTCAATGGTGGGCTTGCCTATGATGAGTGTCCGCAGCTTAGTTGTCGTTGGGCATTCGAGGACCCACTGGAGTTGTTCTGAAGAGTGGACTGAGGCGTTGTTCTAAAGTTTGCCACTAGAGGGCACAGCTGTTTTCTGAGTTGATAGAATCATAATTTGTAAACAGAGGCGCAAATAGCGATGTTTCCAGTGCAGTTCAGTTTTATAAGCTTGAGTGTGCGTCCATGAGAGCGGTGAGACCATTTTTTGTCTTTATATTTGGGAAAAATATGTTTGTTTATTGGTGTGGACATTTTCTGCTAACTTAACAAGTTAAGCTAGTTTTGTTTAGAAGTTTATTTGATTTATGTAGTTCCTCCAGTTAATATAATACGTTTTCTGGGTATAATATTTTTGAGTATTAATGCTATAGAGGTTTGTGGAATGTTTGTAATGTGCAGATATAACAGGCTAAGTTGTTATTAGCTCAGTGGCCTTGTGGAAGAGTGTCTCCCCTGTGGCTGGAATGTCATGAGTTCAAATCCAGGCTAAGTCATACCAAATACTTAAAAAAAGGGACCTAATGCCTCCCTGCTTGACACTGAGCATTAAGGGGTTGGATTGGTGGATTAATCCAAATGGTTCCTGAGCGCGGCTGTGTCTGCAGCTCACTGCTCCCCCAGGGGAGGGGTCAAATGCAGAGAACAAATTTGGCACACCTAGATGTGTGACAGATAGTGGGACTTTAACTATATTAAGACTTATTATTTTGGGTTTGGTTATTGTATTTGGTTGATTATAATTGTATTATTAGTTTTCTTTTTTCTGTTTTAGAACCACACACAAACAGAAATATACATATGCAAGTCTGTAAATCCGAATCCAGATTAAAGAAGAAACAGAAAATAGTCATCATCTGGTCTGTCATTGCTTGGAGAGTCATCACATACTTGACCAGTGTGCTCTCTGCGATCATCCACATTCAGAACCCATAGTGGAGACTGATGTCTTCAGTACAGGAGGGATTAAGTCTCTCAGGTAATATTTTTCATTAGATTTTTTTTTAACATTTTAATAAAGTCCAGAGTATTTTTGAAATCAAGCTTGGTTTGGTTTTACAGTTCTTTTAAGCTGAACTGCAGGTAAACATTCTGTACTTTAATCTGCTGTCCTACAGCCTGTTCTCAACTTTTAAACTTAAAATTGTTTAAACTGTTCACAGATTTCATGTTTCATAAAGGATTCTGTACAAGCAAATCAAAATGAAATGATTCCAATATTTACTTTTGTTTCCAGTTCCTTCTCTTTTTCTTCTCTAAGCGACTGTTTTCTCTATAATTTATTCTGGAGTTCCACCAGTACTCCCCCTGTAAGGATGGATCTCTGTTCTTGGACAAAGCTACAGGTGGATCTGAGTTCTTGGATAAGACTATAAGTGGATCTGTGGTCTTGGGCAGGAGCACAGATGTATCTTGGTTTTTGGACAAGACCACAGGTGGACCTCTGCTCTTGGGCAGGACCACCTGTGTATTCATGGGGCATGCCAAAGGTGTATATATGGTCTTGAGACAGACCATAGGTGGATTTTTGTCCATAGGCAAAACCACAGGTGGATTTTTGTTCATGGACTGGACTATAGGTGGATCTTTGGTCTCCCGCTGGTCCACAAATTAATCTCTAATCTTGGGCTGCACCACATATGGATTCCTGGGCCATACCAAAGGCGGATCTGTGTTTTTGGGAAAAAGCTCAGGAGCTTGTTCAGCAGTTCTCCAAACAGGAGCTGCAATGGAAGGATATCTTCAAAAGCTGGATTCCAGCAAATTCACTTATCATGAATGAACTTTTAACATACGTGATTCTTGTTCCCTCTTTATTCTGTGGAGAATCTGCATTTCTTCACTGACTGCCTTCTAACAAAACCAGACAGAACACAGAGCTGTAAAGCATCAGTAATCCATCCTCCCATCCATCAATCTATTCAGCTTTAAACCATCCATTTGTCCAAAGATTCTTCCATCATCCATTTATCTATACATCCATCAACCACTCTTGGTCCATTCTAGGAGGACACTGGTGTGTAGCCAGACCAGCTGACGTGTTCTCTCCTGGGTCTACTGTACCCCCATTTAGAAACGCCTGTAGTGCTTCACGGTGGTAAAAATGTCTGATCTCCTCATCTGGTTCCTCTCCATGAGGAGAAGAAGCTCATGGTCATAGGTGGTGGTTGGGAGTGGTTAATGAGTAAATCCCTATACTGAGCTTTGTTCTCAGACTTAGCTCTCCACAGCAGTGCTCCCATACTTTTTTCAGGCCACGAACCTTTAATGTCAGACAATATTTTCACAGACCAGTCTGTATGAGGCCGAAGATGGCCTTCAATTATTTAAGCTTCCGGTTTTCAAAAGTGAGTATATCATAAGAGTAAGTCTCCGCATATTATGCAAAGTGGTCGTGGAAACAACACCTGCTGCCATAAATCGATAAGGACAACTACTGGTTTGGTCCATAAATAACAATTTTCTTTTTCTTTGAAGTTGAAGACTCTTCATCCATTTGCTCAATGGCTCTTTTCTTCCCAAAGAAACTTTACAAAGAAGC